>CAUYQV010182034.1:0-31287 GCA_963574575.1 Galagoides demidoff
TTAAGTTGTATCTTTTGCTTGAGAGCTATAGATTAGTTTCATAAAAGGGCTGTGTACATTGGATACTTTTTCTTCCATTCCTGAGACACTTTGCTAAGAAGCACATTTTCCAGTTCCATCCATGTAAACATGAAGGAGGTAGGAGCTAGGAACCAGATGTAATGTAAAACCCCCAAAATGGCACCTGCATAACAACTTCTCTAGAAGCGCAGAGAACTCAAACTACAGGTCTTTAAAGTATGACAGAGTTGCTTTAATAGGGATTGCATTAAATCTGTAGATTTCTTTAGGTAGTATAGACATTTTAACAATGTTGATTCTTCTCAGCCATGAGCATGGTATATTTTTCCATTCATTGACATCTTCAACTATTTCTTTTCTTAGGGTTTCACATCCTTATGTAGATATACTCCCAAATATTTCATCTTCTTTGGCACTACTGTAAAGGGAATAGAGTCCTTGATTGATATTTCCCCTGACTATTGGTGGTATATATAAAGGCTACAGATTTTTGAGTGGTGATTTTGTAGCCTGAGACATTGCTGTATTCCTTGATCACTTCTAGGAGTTTTGTAGTTTGTACCTTGGGATTTTTCAGATACATAATCATATCATCTGCAAAGAGTGACAGTTTGATCTCCTCTGGTCTTATTTGGATACCCTTGATTGCCTTCTCTTGCCTGATTGCAGTGGCTATGACTTTCATTGAAATGTGAAAAAGCAGTGGAGACAGTGGTCATCCTTTCCTGGTTTCTGATCTCAGAGGAAATGATTTCCATTTTACTCCATACACAATGATATTGGCTGTGGGTTTGTTGTAGATGGCCTCAATCAGTTTAAGAAATGTTCCTTCTATACCTATTTTCTTAAGTGTATTAATCAAGAAAGGATGCTGGATATTGTCAAAAGCTTTTTCTGGATCAATTGAGAGAATCATATGGTCTTTGTTTTTTTATTTCGTTTATGTGATGTATTACATTTATGGATTTACATATATTGAACCATCCTTGGGACCTTGGGATGAAACTTACCTGGTTGTGATGTATAATTTGTTTGCTGTGTTGTTGGACTCTGTTTGCTAGGATCTTATTGAATATTTTTGCATCAATATTCATTCAAAAAATTTGTCTATGATTTTCTCCTCTTGTTGTGTCTTTTCCTAGTTTGGGTGTCAGGGTGATATTTGCTCCATAGAATGTGTTGGGTAGTATTCCTTCTTTTTCTATATTTAAGAAAAGGTTGAGTACTATAGGTACTAATGTCTCTTTAAAGGCTTGATAGAATTCTGATGTAAAGCCATCTTGTCCTGGGCTTTTCTTTTGGGGGAGATTTCTTATAGTTGATGCTATCTCAGAACTTGTTATAGGCTTGTTCAATATTTCCACTTCTTTCTGACTAAGTCTGGGCAGGTGGCATGTTTCCAATTATTGATCAATCTCCTTTAGGTTTTCATACTTCTGAGAATAGAGTTGGGTGTAATATTCATTAAGGATTTGTTGAATTTCTGAGGAGTCTGTTGTTACTTGGCATTTATCATTTCTGATTGATGAAATTAGGGATTTTACTCTTCTGCTTCAGGTTAGGTTAGCCAAAGGTTTGTCTATTTTATTGACCTTTTCAAAAAACCATCTCTTTGATGGGTTGATCTATTGTACGATTCTTTTGTTTTCAATTTCATTTTGTTCTGCTCTAATTTCAACTATTTCTTTTCTTCTGCTTGGTTTAGGGTTGGAATTTTCTTCCTTTTCCAGTTGCTTGAGATGTCCCATTAAGTTGTTGACTTCCTCTCTTCTGTTCTCTTGAGGAAGGGTTGCAACATTATAAATTTCTCTGTTAGGACTGCTTTCATGGTATCTCAGAGGTTCTGATAGTTTGTGTCCTAATTATCATTTTATTCCAAAAATTTGGTAATTTCCTTCTTAATCTCTCCTCTGACCCAGTTATCATTCAGCATGAGATTATTTACTTTCCATGTTTTTATATGCACATGTAGACTCCTGTTGTTACTGAGTTCAACTTTTATTCTATGATGGTCTAAGAAGTTGCAAAGAATGATTTCTATTCTTTTAAATTTGCTGAAATTAGACTTGTGACCTAAGATGTGATAGATTTTATAGGATGATCCGTGGGCTGATGAGAAGAATGTGTACTCAGTTTTGTTAGGATGAAATGTTCTGTAGATGTCTGTTATATACAAATGTCGAATGCTTAAGTTTACGTTTAAAGTGTCTTTCCTTAGCTTCTTTTTGGAGGGTCTATCCAACACTGCAAAGAACTGTTAAAATCTCTGACAATTATGGTGCTAGAAAAATTGAGTTGCTCATATATGTTAGAATCTCTGTTATAAATAGAGGGGCATTGTTGTTGGATGCATAAATGTTGATAATTAAAATCTCATCATGTTGAATGTTGACCTTAACAAATATGAAGTGACCAGCCTTATCCTTCCTTACATTGGTTGGTTTATAGCCTATTGTATCTGTGAATAAAATTGCAACACCTGCTTTTTTCTAATTTCCATTCACCTGAATTATAGATGACCATCCCTTCACCCTGAGTCTATGTTTATCTTTTAAGGTAAGGCGAGATTCTTGAATTCAGCAGATGTGTGGCCTGAGTTTTCGTATCCAGTCAGCAAACCTGTGTTTTTTTTAGGGGACAATTTAAGCCATTCACCTTAATTGAGAATATTGATAGACCAGATAGTATTTTGGGTATCAAGTTTTTCAAAAGTCTAGTGCACATTTTTAATCTTTTCACAACTGTTGAAGTTAGAATTTGATCAACAGCTTCTGAGTGAGTTTAGTTTGGTGGTGGATGATTGTGTTGTTCATTATGGAGGATAGGTCTCAGGATATCCTAGAGAGCTGGTTTATTTATGGGAAATTTCTTCAACATGTGAATGTCATTAAAGTATTTAATTTCTCCATCATAGATGAAACTCATTTTAGCTGGATACAGGATCCTGGGTTGAAAGTTATTTTGTTTGAAGAAATTAAAGGCTGATGATGACCCTATTCTAGCTTGAAAGGTTTCAGCAGAGAGATCTGCAGTCATTCTAATATTCTTCCCCTCCCTTGTATTTTATGGTTTTCTTATGTCTTTCAGCTTTCAGAATTTTCTTCTTCATATTAACTTTGGTGAAGCTAATTATAATGTGTCTATGAGAATTTTTATTTGGGTTGAGTCTCGCTGGTATTCTGAAACTATCTTCTATCTGAATTTTGGAATATTTTGGCATGTCTGAAAATTCTCTTTGATTATTTTATGAAGTAAAGCTTCTGTATCCTTCACAGAAACTTTATCATCTTCAGGTATTCCTAAGGTGAATATTAGATCTCTTCAAATTATCCCAGAGCTCTCTGAGAAAATGATCTGTTTTTATTCTCCACTTTGTTCCTCATTGAGCATTTGGGAGAGTACAAAACCTTTGTCTTCAATTTCAGAGATCATTTCTTCTACCTGCTCCATTCTGTTACTGAGGAATTCTACTGTATTTCTCAGATCTTTGAGGGCTGTCAGTTCTTGCCTCAATGAGTCAAAATCTTTGGTCATTTTATCTTTGAATTCATTGAATTCTTGAGACATCTTTTGAATAATTCCTTGAAATTCTAATTACCTCCTTTCCTCCATTCTGTTGATCTTATTCACTATCCAAATTCTGAACTCTATTTTGGACATCTCAGCCATTTGTTTATGTATAGGATCTTGGGCTGTATCTACTATATTGTTCCTTGGGGGAGATGATCTGTGTTGCCAGAGTTTTTTCACTGATTCCACTTCATAATTGTTTTTCACTGTTGGCTAGATAGGCAGATAAGGTGGAATTAGATTGAGAGATCTTAGGGTTGTGGTTAACCTGCCCTTTGTCAAGGGTCTGGGATGGATGGCTTCAGCTTTTTCCCTATAGCTTTGCAAAGGACCTGTATAGTATTACAGTCTGGGACTGAGGAAACCTACTTGGTGTGGTGGTGTTAGGTGGTTATGTCTTGTTTCAGCTGGTTCTTGATGGATCCTAGTAGATCAGTGACTCTGGTGGGGTCTTAGCTGTTGAGAGGTACAAGCAATTAAGACAGCCCACTGTGTGTGGACATCTGTTGAAAGAGGAAATTGAACCCTTCTCATTACTACACAACCAAGATATCACCTGAGAGGGGCCTTGGGAGATTGGCCCAGGTTAGGTGTTCCAAACCAATACACCAAGTCAGTATGAACTCTCAAGTAGGAGAGTTCAAAAGGTCTCCAGCAACTAGAAGGCACAGGTCTGCTAGCTGATCAAATTTGTCTCACTCTGATGCTCTGTGGAGTCAAAAAGACCCGACTAGTAGCAGAGTTGAGCCAAGAGTCTGAGTCTCTTTCTCAATTTTTATCCTCTCTCACACCCAGACACTAGTGACCCAACAGGGCTGAGGTCTTGAGGTCCTGCTCACTCCAATAAGCAGAATTATTGAGGGGGGGGTTGCCTGACAGAGTTAATGGAAGGTCAATGCCCCCACAGCCTGGCAACTACCCTCTGCTACCAGCTGGCTAGAGGAACTGATGCCTGCATGCCTCAGGTACTCAGTAGCCATTGGTGAGTATTCCATTGAACTCAGTTTAATCCTGAGGGTAACAAGTCAGCAAATGCTTTTCTCCCTCAGCCTCTGCTCCTTTGCTCCTGTCACTCTGCAGCACCAGTATCCCTATAGAGTGAGTTTCTTCTGGGAGTCCTCAAAGTTGGGGAAGTGTCTCTCCAAATTAAGACCCGACCCGGTAAGATCACTCTATTGTTGCTGGATCTTTGTGGGAAGTGATCCTGTGCAGCTCCCAGGGCAACTGCTGCAGCCAAGGAGTTCTGGCTGTAGGAGCAGCTCCAGGAGTACAGGCACATGAATCCAGCAGCACGGCTGAGGAGGATGCACACAATTCTGGCAGTCCCTGGCTCCCGGTGACTTTGGCAAGAAGAGTGCTAGGCTCACGCATCTGGTCAGGCTGGGGTGCAGGATAGAGGCTGGGAGGGCCCAGGGGCCAGGCATGGAAAGCACAGCTCGGGAAGTGGCTCTAGCAGTGTCAGGCTGGGGGCATGGGAATTGTGTCTCTAGCAGTGTCAGGCCAGGAGGGGAAGGGGGTGGGCATGGGGAGCACCTCCCAGGCAGTGAGGTCTCAGTTCACCACCAGACCAGGGGAGTCAGGTGCAGGGAGTGCCACCTGGGGACCGTGGCTCTGGCAGTCTCAGTTCACTGCCAGACTGGGGGATCCGGGTGTGGGGAGCCCCACCTGGGGTGCGCAGCTCTGGCTATCTGGGGCCACCGCCAGGCTTCAGGCAGGGCACTTTGGCCAGCAGGGGTGGGGGTCATTGCTCTTGAACTTCCTCTCACAGTCACTGCAGGCAAGCGGGGTGGGGAAGGGTGGACTGGAAGTTCAGAATGGCAGTGAAAACTTTAGTTCAATTTTTCTGTCTGGCCAGTGAGTGTTTGGAGTCTCAACAGGGTCCCTCTGGGGAAGTAGACCCCAATTCCTATAGCTCTCCCGTGTGGGGTGAGATAATAGGTCCTTAGTTCACCACTCGCCTGGAGAAAACTTACAGGAGGGACAAGAGAAAACAAAAAGAAAAACACAACTTTCTTGGGGGAGGGGACAGACACTTTTACTTTGTGATGTATTTTGTAGGTGAAGATTGCTTTCTTCAAGCAATAGTTTGCCTCAGCAGAGGTGTCCTGCAGATATCACTATTTTCTCATGGCTGCGCTCCCAGTTTTCAGCTTGATTGGGTGCTTTCTAGACATTATCCTTCCCTCTGCATAGGAGCTTCTGTTGGAGGCTGGCTCCAGTCGGCCATCTTACCCCTCCCACTGGTTTGCTAGAATTCTGATGTGAAGCCATCTGTTCCCAGACTCTTCTTTTTTGGGAGATTTTGTATAGTTGATTCTATTTCAGTACTAGATATAAGTCTGTTCAGCATTTGCAATCCTTCCTTATTAAGTCTAGGAAGTTGGCATGCTTCCAAGTATTCGTCAATTTCTTTCAGATTTTCGTATTTCTGAGAATAAAAGTTTTTTGTAGTATTGATTAAGGATTCTTTGAATTTCTGAGGTGTCTGTTGTTACTTTACCTTTGTCATTTCTGACTGATGATATTAGGGACTTTAATTTTCTGTTTTTGGTTAGTTTGGCCAAAGATTTATCAATATTGTTGAATTTTTCAAAAAAACAACTTTTTGATTCATTCATTGATCTATTTGTTTGTTTGTTTGTTTTGTTGTTTTATTTTGTTTTTGCAGTTTTTGGCTGAGACTGTGTTTGAACCTGCCTACTTCAGCATATGGGGCCGGCGCTTTATTCCTTTGAGCCACAAGCACTGCCCAATTCATTGATCTTTTGAATGAAACTTTATTTTTGATTTCATTTAATTATGCTATAATTTTAGTTATTCCTTTTCTTCTTCTGAGTTTGGGGTTGAAATGTTTTTCCAGTTGCTTAAGATGTCCCATTAAGATATTGACTTCTGGGCAGCACCCATGGCTCAGTGGGTAGGGCAATGGCCCCATATACCGAGGTTGGAGGGTTTGAACATGGCCCCGGCCAAACTGCAACAACAACAACAAAATAGCTTGGCATTGTGGGAGACAATGTAGCCCCAGATACTTGGGAGTATGAGGCAAGAGAATCACCCAAGCCCAGGAGTTGGAGGTTGCTGTGAGCTATGATGCCACAGCACTCTACTGAGGGCAATAAAGTGAGACTTTGTCTCAAAAAAAAAAAAAAAAGATTTGACTTCCGCTCTTTCTGTTCTCTTAAGGAAGGCTTGCAATGCTATAAATTTCCCTCTTAGGACTGCCTTTGCAGTATCCCACAGGTTTGGATAATTTGTGTCTTCATTAAAGTTTTGTTCCAAAAATTTGGCAATTTCCCTCTTAATCTCACCTATGACCCAGCTATCATTCAGCATCAGGTTATTTAGTTTCCATGTCTTTGTATGAATATGAATATAACTGTTATTTGTGAGTTCAAATTTTATTGCGTGATGATATGAGAAAATACAAGTAACAACTTCTATACTTTTAAATTTGCTGAGGTTAGACTTGTGACCTAAGATGTGATCAATTTTGGAGGATGTTCCATGGGCTAATGAGAAGACTGTGCATTCAGTTTTGTTATGATGAAATGTTCTGTATGTATGGTGAAGTTAAGTCCAAAATTTCCTTGCTTACTTTCTTATTGGAGGATCTATCTAGCACTGTGAAAGGGGTGTTAAAATATTCAACTATTATGGTGCTGGAAGATATTAAATTGTTGTCTGTTAGAGTCTCCCTTATAAATTGAGGATCATTCTGGTTGGGAACATAAATGTTAATAATTGACATCCCATCATATTGAGTCTTTCCTGTAACAAATATGAAGTGATTATCCTTGTCTTTCCTTACATTGTTGGTTAAAAGCCTAACTGCAAATAAAATTGCCACATCTGCTTTTTTCTGATATCCATTTGTCTGAATAATAGATGTCCATCCCTTCACCCTGAGTCTGTATTTATCCTTTAAGGTAAGATGAGATTCTTGTATGAAGCATATATCAGGCCTCAACTTTTGTAACCAGTCAGCCAACCTGAGACTTTTAAAAGGACAATCTAAACCATTAACATTAGTGGAGAGTATTGATAAGCCTGGTAATATTTTGGGTGTCAAGTTTTTCAAAAGTCCAGTGTACATTTTAAATCTTTTCACCACCTTGGAAATTAGGTATTGACCAAGAACTTAAGAAAGATTTTACTTTGATGGTAAAGCATTGTACTGGTAATTATGGAGGATGGGTCTGAGAATATCCTGAAGAGCTGGTTTGGATATGGCAAATTTCTTCAATGTGTATATGTTATTAAACTATTTAACTTCTCCATCATAAATGAAACTCAATTTAGCGGGATACAGGATCGTGGGCTGAAAGTTGTTTTGTTTTAGGAGATTGAAGGTCAATAATAACCCTCTTCTGGAATGAAAATTTTCAGCAGGGAGATCTGCAGTCACTCTAATATTCTTCCCTTCATAGGTTATGATTTTCTTTTTTTAAATTTATTATACAATTTGAAATATTTTCATAAAACTGGTTAACATAGCCTTTATGTCACTTTTTTAATTATTGTGTTAAGATGTTTATATTCTACTTTTAGAAAGATTCACTTGTACCCTTGTAAGATAAACCATAGAGGTGAACCCTCTAATCACCCTCCCTCCAGCCATCCACACTCTTCCCTTCCCCTCCCCATCCTCATCTCCATATGCTTAGGATATAATTAGGTTATAGCTTTCATATGAAAGCTATAAATTAGTTTCATAATAGGGCTGTGTACATTGGATACTTTTTCTTCCATTCTTGAGATACTTTGCTAAGAAGAACATTTTTCAGCTCCATCCATGTAAACATGAAGGAGGTAAAGTCTCCATCTTTCTTTATGGTTGCGTAGTATTCCATAGTGTACATATACCCCAATTTATTGGGCCATTCATGGATCAATGGGCAATTGGGCTTCTTACATGACCTAGCAATTATGAATGGGGCAGCAATAAACATTCTGGTAAAAATAAATTTGTTGTAATGTGATTTTTGGTCTTCTGGATAAGTATCTAATAAAGGAATTGCAGGATCAATTGGCAGGTCTATTTTTAGTTCTCTAAGTGTTCTCCAGATGTCTTTCTAAAAGGAACATATTAGTTTGCATTCCCACCAGCAGTGTAAAGTGTTCCCTTTTCTCCACATCCATGTCAGCATCTCTAGTTTTGCGATTTTGTGATATGTGCTAATCTTACTGGGGTTAGGTGATATCTCAAAGTAGTTTAGATTTGCATTCCTCTGATGATTAAGGATGGTGACCATTTTTTCATATATCTGTAGGTCATGCACCTATCTTCTTCAGAGAAATTTCTTTTCAAGTCCCTTGCCCAACCTGAGATGGGATCACTTGTTCTCTTCTTGCTAATACGTTTGAGTTCTCTATGGATTCTGGTTATTAAACCTTTGTCAGAGACATAACCTGCAAATATCTTCTCCCATTCTGAGGGCTTTCTGCTTGCTTTACTTACTGTGTTCTTGGCTGTGCAGAAGTTTTTTAGTTTGATCAGACCTGCCATTTGATCCTGCAATTCCTTCATTAGATATATATCTAGAAGACCAAAAATCACATTACAATAAAGATATTTGTATCAGAATGTTCATTGCAGCCCAATTCATAATTTCTAGGAAGAAACAATTGCTTCATAATTGCTTCATGGAAGAAACCGAAGTGCCCATCTATCCACGAATGGATCAATAAATTGTGATATATGTACACCATGGAATACCATGCAGCCATAAAGAAAGATGGAGATTTTGCCTCCTTCATGTTTACATGGATGGAGCTGGAAAATGTTCTTCTTAGCAAAGTATCCCAAGAATGGAAGAAAAAGTATCCAATATACTCAGCACTATTATGAAACTAATTTATAGCTTTTATATGAAAGCTATAACATAATTATAGCCTAAGAATATGGGGAGAGGGGAAGGGGAGGGGAGGGGAGGGGGGTGGATGGGTGGAGGGAGGGTGATTGAAGGGATCACTTCTATGATTTATCTCACAAGGGTACAAGTGAATCTTTCTAAAAGTAGAATATAAATGTCTTAACATAATAACTAAGAAAATAACATGAAGGCTAAGTTAACCAGTTTGGTGAAAATATTTCAAATTGCATATGAAAACACCAAACTGTACCCCATGATTGCATTAATGTACACAGCTATGATTTAATTTAAAAAAAAAAAAAAACCTTCTTTCTCATATAAACCCAAGCCTGGTAGAGCAGATCTATTATCAGAATCCTAACTTCTTACACACGTGTCTCCTAGTTTTACTAATATAAAATATAGTTTCTGTTTAAAATAGCTGCTTTATCTCTGGCCATAGTATCCCCATTTGAGTCAGAAGGAAGAGAGGAAAGAGGTGGGAAGTGTTCATAGAATCCCATCTGGGAGGACTCATTCACATTCCCCACACCATTTTCATAAACTCTCATGAATTGGAATTGAGCAGCAAAGGATACAGGGTTGATACCGTTTACTTCAGAGTTATCTGTCCATCTAACCATAATTGTTTTATTATTGGCCAATAAAAGGAGAATATCTCCTCTGAGTGTTGATGAGTATCTCAGTGACAGGAATGATGGGGAGGATAGAAATGGAAAAAACAAAGGAAGGCAAAGAGAGAAAGAAAAAGGAAGAATGTACATGTAAACGGCCCGGCACCTAGGAGATCCTCAGTAAAGATGAGTTCTCTTTCCTCTTTTAATCCTCCTATTCTTCCTGTGGAAGTAGGTCTTTAAGTGCTATCACTACTTGTTCTTTCTATAACAGGAAGAGGTTAATTACTTAAGCTAATAGCATCACATAAATACAACTAAGTGCATTAAAATTAAAAGCAACTTAGTAAATTTAATGTGTTCCAGCTCCATCCATGTAAACATGAAAGAAGTAAAGTCTCCATCTTTTTTAAGGCTGCATAATATTCCATGGTGTACATATACCACAATTTGTGGCGAGCAGTTGGATGAAAATATTTCAAATTGTATATAAAATATAAAACCAGTACGTTGTACCCCATTATTGCATTAATGTACACAGCTATGATTTAATTTTTTAAAAAATTAAATACAACTTTTCTGGTCTTTTTATTCAAACAGAGAATTGGAGGTTTCATCTACTGACCCTATTTCTGAAAAGGACTTCCATGTGAAACTTTGTTGTTATTATGATTATTATTACTAATTATTTTATTCTGGAGTTGGATCTTGCTGCTTTCTGACTTTAATTTATCACATCTGCTGGGCTCACAACCTTTACTTTTAAGCTAGTTACCCAGAAAAGCTGTAGGAACACAACATATTATTATTGTTTTTATCTCATGCTCATTTCACAGCAGATGGGGTAGGAAATATGTTGCCTGACAGATGGTTATTAGAGAAGTTTTCAGGTCAATCACAAGCAATGTGGGCTTTTTCTTTACAAGACACTAGAAGGTTATATTTAGGGAATTGCCTGAACAATTTATACTGTTTTCAACTAGCACTTGAGGCTGAATTACCCTTTAGTTTTAGATTTAAAATGAATAATTCCATTTAAGTTCATGGCGCTTAGAAAACTATGTGTCAAGAAAAAAATGATTTATTTATTTGTTTATTCATTCAAAAAACTTTTCAGTGTGTGTCCAACATTATTCTACATGCTCAAGGATATTGCATTTTATTAGATATTGGTAGGATTTTACATCCTCCGAAATGAAAGATTCTCAGCTCTGTACCATCTCCTCTAAAATATTCTTCCTGACACCCAAGGCAGCGGTTGGCAACTTTCCCCTGCCCTTCTATGGCAGCCATACTTCTTTCCCTGGAGAATCATAATTGCTGGTTCCCTTGGCTTTCTTCCTTTAATTTTGCAAGATCTTTGAATAGAAGGGTCATCTTGATTAATACTTAATACTGTATACCTAGCATTCAACAAAAATTGGTTATATGAATAAAGAAAAAATTATTAAAAATTTCAATTTGGGCTCAGCGTCTGTAGCATAGTGGTTACGGTGCCAACTACATACACCAAGACTGGCAGGTTCGAACCTGGCCCAGGCCACCTAAATAACGACAATTGAAACACAAAATAGCCAGGTGTTGTGGTGGGCACCTGTAGTCCCAGCTACTTGGGAGGCTGAGGTAAGAGAATGGCTTAAGCCCAAGAGTTTGGGGTTGCTGTGAGCTGTGACACCATAGCACTCTATCGAGGGCAACATAATCAGATTCTGTCTAAAAAAATTTTTTTTTCAATTTGTAGTTTTATTTAATTCAACAAAAATGTATGCTATTGGAATATAGATTAAAAGTTATTCAAAGAATAGAAATAATAATGTATATTAGAAAATTCACACTTCACAGAATAAAAAAATGAGAATCTTCATTCAAAAATGCATTGGCTCTGTCTCATCAAGAACCATTCTTACTACTCTAAGTAGCTGAAACTTGGGTGGCAACATGTCAAGTCAGAGAAAGAGGAAAGTCTGATAGTTAATTCCATCTCCAGCTCATGAAAAGACTGCAACTTTTAAGAGCTGGCTTTTCAGAAATTGCCATTTTCTACAGAAATGCCTACATAAGAGACATCTGCCTGAGTGGCTAAAGCTTTCTCTTTGCTCTTCTGGATTCACTGTCTTGGGGGGAATTAATTCACACTGGCCGATGGGCTGACATTTCTACGGCTACAAATGTCACTGTGAGACAGATTTGATCAGCTGAGATGCTGTAGTGACCTAGTAGGAGATGAAGTGGGAATAATAAAATAGCCGATTACTTGGTTTTATAAAAAAAAAAATTTAAATCAGGTAAATTTAAGCAAACTTAGCACATTTTGCAGACATTAAGTTTGGATACTGAAACTTATTTAAAATGGTTTCAAAACTCAACAATTCTATTCTTTATCCATAGAACACAATATTGTCTTTTACTCTGTGGCACATTTCTAACAAAATATTGTTTAAAACACCCCAAATTGGGGAAACTGTGTTGCACAATGTGTTCTCACTAACGGACTTCAGAGGGCTTCGCAGGAAGCAACAGACCATCAGAGCAAGCCAATCCCAACACACACCTCCTTTCCTTCCCTCTGCCATCTTCTGTTACTTGTCTTAAAATTAACTAATAAAACATACTTTCTACTGTTCACATTCAACTATTTAAGTGATGCTTCTGAAGAAAATTCTTCTTTCACCGTTCTATAAAATAATGTCTACCCCAAATCTGAGCTATAATTTCACTCAATCAACCTTTCTCTTTCCTTCCAACCTCTCGTACTTCTGTTCAATGCACATCTCTGACACTTGCTCTTTGCACCACCCATCCCTGGTCATGGGAAAAGCAAAGCAAACACAGATGCTCTTTTTAGGTCACCCCCATCAGTTATGTTAGCTGAAATATTTCCTGTTGCCCCAGAATTGGTGATTAGAAACCAATAGTGAAGAAAAAGAGACACAAAGCTCTTTATTATAAAGAAAACTCCAAACATACCATCTTTAGGACATTTTGGAAGGCCATTGAACAAGCTCTGCTACTCCCTCACTGCCCATCTCATATTCTATCTTTTATAAAAAACTAGGAGAGCGAGATGTATGATATGTAAAATCATTGTGGTAATGAGTTATTGGCTATTGAGATATGCTGGAGCTTCACCCTATTCTCCCCGCGAGAGAGGAAAGTGAGCTTCCTTACCATCAATGAAGGTGAGCAAAGCTCAAAGAAATTTGTAGAGATTGGGGCTTCATTTGGGAGAGTGACTTAATATCTTAGTCTACAATTTGTCATTCATTTATGCAGCAGACTTTCTGCCTTGCCTTCTAAGCCTCCGGGAGCAACAGAAGGGAAAACATGGAAAGAAGCTAATAGGGCAGAGATGAGGTAAGTTCTTCTAGTTGAAAAAATATGTGTGAGTTTCCAGTATACCAAGAAGATGCTGTGGGGGATAATGCAGCTTGAGTTATGAGGTAAATATCCTACCCAGAAGAAGGGCGGGGAAACCTCATTATCAAGAGGCCGTGCAGTATTCTTCAGGAGTCCAGAAAGTCTACAGACGTCAAGCCAGCAACTCCCATGTCAGAGAACACCTCACAGAGTTCCCTGAAAAGCTCACATATGTGCCCCATAGCAGAGCTAGCATTTAGATATCTGACACACACACAAAAGGGCATTTCTGCCCAGTTAGGTTTAGCCAGAATCATAGTAATCTCTAAGACAGAAGAACTAACAGATGGCCAGTTACCTAATTTTGGCACTGCCATTTCTTTTATTTGTTCCTCTGGGTCTCCAACTCCTGAGAAGAAAGAACCAGAAGTGAAAGTGAAGGGATAATAAAAATAGGTCATGACTCCCAGCATTCCTAGGGGCAAAGTAGCGCCCTAAGAATACAAAGTAGCGAGAGTAATGAATAAGCAGGTCATATCTCACTCCCACTGGACTGGGTCAGTCTGTAAGGCATCCTGGAATTCCAGTGCAGAAGGAGAGGAGATGAGATTGGAATTTAAGTTGCTCTGAATAGTACTGGACTTTGATTTTATAATACCAAGCCATTTTTAAAGTGTGTTGTGTTTTTTTTTCACTTTAAATCAATAATCCATTCATATGTTAAAAAAAACCCAAGCAATGACAAGATGCTATTCTATCCATCTCCTCCACTTCCCTGTAGATAACAACTTTTATTAAATTTTTGTGAGTTTATTTCTTACATAAAAGGAAAAAATTATTACATATTTTATCGAAGACCCATTTGTCCATTTTTTCTTATACAAAAGTTAAATTGGATATGACATCTACTGCTCTGAATTGTGATGTTTTAGGAGTTTTTATGCAGATCTTTTTTATATCAGAACATAAAGAACATTTCGTTCCTTTTCATGTTTATATCATATTAAATGAAGTAGAGTTATGAGATTTTATAACCACTCATGAACTCTTAAAACCAGTAAGTTACTTGAAAAGTACAGAATATGCCCGATATTGTTTCAGATTTGAGAAAACATGATTACAGACGATAATTTGAAATAAAAAACAAAAACAAAAACAAAAAAACAAGTTCATCCTCTACAAAGTTCTGGTTGTTTAACAAAGGGTTTTTCCACTAAAATTTGTGTATTCATTCTTGACCTTCAGACTTTGCTTCATATACACAAAAGCTCTTTTAGGCATCACATTAGCATCTCCAACTGAGCAAATTTAAAACTGAAGGCATTATCTTTCCCTATTAACATGTGCATATTTTTTCTATAATAGGGCAGGTTCTCTGTTGGTGCTCAGTGAACTAGAATATCATGGCTTCCTCCAGCTTCCCAGGAGGCTAAAGAACAGCACCGATAGGCTGAATGACTTCAAGGCAAGTTAGAGGATCCTAGTACTAGGGCTGTGATTTGTCTCTCAAAATTATGTTCTGGAAAATATGGGCAATATTTGACGTGGGACCCTATCTAGCCTTACCTACCTCAACTTCCCCTGGGACAAGTTCCTAAAAGAATATTGCACAGAGGGAGGAGCCCAGCAAGTTAAAACTTTTAAATACACTTTGAAGTATTTCCTTCAGCAAAACCAGTGTTGTTGACTAGTAAGGTTCTCAACAGAGAAATACTTTTGCTTAGACCCCAGGAAGTTAAAGCAGCCCATCGCCTCCTTGTCCTTTGCCCCAGAGCTAGTCCTGCCTTAGACTCTGATGATGAGAAATGCCTCTTCGAGGAAGACCTTACAGTGCAAGCCAGCTGGACAAATCGGTACCTACCTTAATGCTTAGAAGTTGTGATGACCTAGACCACTTGACTGCCCACTGAGACCAGTGGGGAACAAGCCCCCTACCCTTGAAAAGGAAACTTTTCCTAAGCCTTTTAGTCCCAGCCCCCTCAAGGGTGGAGAAGCAGTCTGAAATTAAGGAAGTATGCAGGGAGGCGTTGGGGGGGGGGGGCGGGGTTGAGCCCTTGATGGAAAGTCCCGAGTTCTTTGGAAACTTTCTCAACTTATGCTGAACTATGTACCCCCGCTTGACACCCTTTTAAAGTATGACTCCCATCTTGTGATCTATAAGTTAATGTACTTTATAACCTGTATAATGCACACCCCTGTTTTGAATCCCACCCTGAGTTGTGTAACCCCTTATGAGTTAATGTATGTACTGCTGCCTTGTGACCCTTGAGTTATGTTGAGTTGTTGTGAACTAATGCATGTGCCTTTACCTTGTTACCCCTGAGTTACTGAGCTGTTCTTGCTTCAGGAAGATTTACAGTATATAAGCCTTTTGAATTTGCCATTCTTGGCTGCTTGTTGGCCCACCATAACAGCCCCCTGTAGGTACGACTGCAGGTGTATTAAATTCCTAATAAATTTCTATTAATTAATTACATCTGAAGTGAGGTCCATCCTTCTCTCAGCTGCTGGGATCATAACAAAGTGGGTGGAGCAATTTTCCAACAGAAGTAGCATTGATCCCTCTTACTACTTGTAAGGAGGAGAACAGACAGATTTTTGGCACAGATGATAGCCTTCTCTTGATATACTTTCTTCAGTTCTAGAACACTACTCTCCTGAGATTTTAGGGGCATTTTCCCCCTAGCTTCACCAGCGATGACTCCTCTGTCTCTGTTGCTTGTTCCTCCTCACTTTCAAGCACCAAATGCTAAAGTGAAGTGAGGCTCAGTCCTTGAATCATTGCCCTATGCACACTCATTATTTGGATGGTAACCAAGTTCTATGACCAAAGAGCATCTTATGAGAAGACTCATAAATTTACACCTCTAGATCAGGCCTCTCCAGTGAACATCCGAGTCATATGTCCATCTGCTTGCTTCAATATTTTTTCTTCATTATCTAACAGATTTATGAAACTTAAATGAACTTTTTATTTCTCTCCCTGTCACCTGCTTATTCCATAACCTTCACTATCCCAGAAAGCAAAAATTCAATTTTCTGTCTCCTTTTTCAGATAAAAATATAGTGGTCCTAGTTGCTCTTCCTTTGACTGTATTCTGCTACTAACTGATCTCCCAGATTCAGCTCTTGCTATTCCCTCCTCAGCAGATGGAATGATCCTTATACAGAGTAGGTAAGATTAGCTCAAATCCTAACAAAGCCAACATTCTGTCAACAGTTAAAAGATCCTCCTAGTTTGAGCTGGGCATTGTGGTGGGCACCTGTAGTTCCAGCTACTCATGAGGCTAAGGCAAGAGAATCGCCTAAGCCTAGGAGTTAGAGGGTGCTGTGAGCTGTGACACCATGGCACTCTACTGAGGGCAATAAAGTGAGACTCTGTCTCTAAAAATAATAATAATAATAATAAAATCCTCCCAGTTCTGCCCCACATCTCACTGACATGAACTATTATCACTCTTACCCCTCCAATTTTAATCCACCCTCCTCAATATTATCCATCATGCTCCTGCTTTTTCTGTCTTGCCTAAACCATTCTTCTGCCTTTCCTTTCAGCCTTCAGTAATCTGTAAATCTTGCTTTAATTATATAAAATTTCAAACTTTAAGAGTCCCTGTCCCACCTTGTTTCTTTTTTATTCTAAACCACTCTTGCAAACTTACATACTATGTAATTAATTGTACACTATGTATTTCTCACTAAAGAAAATTAGACAAATAGAATTTAAGTACATGACGGAAGAGATTTTTTTCTCTCATTCACTGCTCTATATTCAATAAGTATTTGCTGCATTACTTAGAATGCAGCTCAGACAGAGATGAAATCTCAAAGATAGGCTAAGAAATGTGTAAAATAAAATGACAAGGTCTAATATCCATCTAATTGGAATTCTAAAAGAAGAGAATAGAAAAAAATGGGGAGAGGGAGTATTTGGCCAGAATTTGTGTTTATTTATTATTATGATTTCTGTTTCTTTATTAAACTTCTTATTTTGTCCATGCTTTATTTTCCTAATTTTATTTCATTTTCTATGTGTATTTTCTTGCATCTCTCTCAGCTCCTTTGAGATGTTATTTTGAATTCTCTTGCAGAAAATTCATAGATCTCCATTTTTTTAGTAAAGCCAGCTTTCCTGGTTCCCTTTGTTGGTGGTGTTTGCCTGACTCTTTGTGATCCAGGTAGACTTGCATTGGTATCTGTGCACATGAAAGAGCAAGACTGATAAAGACTGGTTTTGGTATAATAAAGATTCTACTATTAGTTTCCCAGGCTGAATTGCCTTTAGGCTGGCAGGTGAATGAGACTGACAATGAGTCACATTGCTACTGCTGAGGTGTGTGTGCAGTGGGATCTGTAGTTGGTGGACATGTTACAAGGACTCTAGTGGGCACAGCTTCTGTCTTGTCTTTCAGTGGATTGGACTAGATGCTGGATGTTGGTCCCAGAACTGGTGCTGGGATGAAAGTCTGCTTCAGGGTTCTCAGATAGAAGGCCTATTATTATTTGTATACATAGGTGTGGCTTTCTCTAGCAAAGTTTCCCTCTGAGTTGCTGGATGAGTCCTTAAGCAGACCGTGCTACCTCGGTTTATGGCTGAGAGGGGATAGAACCAAGTTTAAGGATTGATTCAGAGTCCATGGCAGTGACTAAAATAAATATTGTCTGACAAAAGTATAGCTAGCTACCCCTGCTCTTTTCTGATTACCATTACATAGTCAATCTTTTGACTATTTACCACCTATTTACTTTTAGCCAGTGTGTATCCTAAAATCTGACATGAGTCTCCTATTGACATCATGTAATTGGGTCTTGTTTTATTATCAATTCAGCCATGCCATATCTTTAGACTGAAAAGTTTAATTTATTTGTATGAAATAATTATTGAAAGGGAAGAACTAACTTACCATTTCAATTTTGTTAATTATGTTCTGTCTATGTTGTAGTTATTTCTTCTTTTTTTCTCTTACTGTCTTCCTCTGTTTATTTTTCTTAGAATTTTTTGTAATGGTATTGTTTGATTCCCTTCTCTTTTTCTTTTGTGTTTATTAGCATTTTTTGATGTGGTTACCATGAGAGTTATAAAAATCCTATAGTTATGCAATGTATTTAAGCTGATAATTTTAATCACAGAAACAAATGTACACTTTTACATCCCATTTCACAAGCTTTGTTATTGATGTCATCATTTGCATCATTATATATTATAAATTCATTGCAAAGTTTTGTATTTATATTTACCTTTACTAGAAATTTTTATTCTTTCATATGATTCTGTGTTGCTGTTTAGCATCCTTTTATTTTAAACTGAAGAATTCTCATTGGCATTTCTTTTTAAGCTGATCTTGTGGCTATGTATTTCCTCAGCTTTTGTTTGTCAAAAATGTCTTGACCTTTATTTTTGAAGGACATTTCCTCTAGGCACAGGATTCTTGGTTTACTTTTCTTTTTTCTTTTAGCACTTTGAATACATCAACTCACTTCCTTCTGGCCTACAAAGTTTCTCCTGAAAAATACACTAGTAGCCTCATAGAAACTCTTTTGTATGTGAATTGTTGTTTCTTTTTTCATAATTTCAAAATTCTCTTTGTCTTTGGTTTTTCAGTTTGATGATAATGTGCCTTAGCATAGACTTATGTTCAACACATGTGAAATATTTTGGGCTTTATAAAACTTATATCCATTTTTCGCTCTCCATTTGAGAATTTATTAACCATTATTTTTTTAAGTTAGCTTTCTAGAGCATTCTTTCTCTTCTTTTGAAATTATCATGATGTATATATTGGTTTAATTGACTGTGTACCATAAGTTCTATAAGCTTTCTTCACATTTTTTAAAATGATTTTTGCTTTTTGCTTTTCTTGACTGGATAATATCAAATGACCTAATTTCATGTTCATTGATTATTTCTTCTGCTCCACTAAGTCTGCTGTTGAATTCTTTGTTGAATTCTGCAATTTAGTTATACTCTTGAGCCCAGAATTTATGTTTGGTTCTTTTTTATGGTTTCTACTCTGTTCATATTCTTACTTTTATGTATTATTTTCTTGATATCATTTAGTCATCTTGTTATATTCTCTTGTAGCTCACTGATATCCTTTAAGATGACTATTTTGAAATCTTTATCAGGTAATTTACAAACAACATTTTTTCAGTCTGCTTATTAAAGGTTTATTTTGTCTCTTTTGTTGTGATATAGTTCTCTTTTATTTTATATATTTATTTATTTTGCAGTTTTTGGCTGAGATTGGGTTTGAACCCACTACCTCCAGCATATGGGGCCAGCACCCTACTCCTTTGAGCCACAGGCACCACCCCAGCTTTGTGTTGGTATCTGCACATTTGAAGAAGCATCCACCACTTTCAGTCTTGATAGACCAAGTTCATTAGAAAAAGACCTTATCCCAGTTATATATCCTGGGCATCCCTCAAATGTTCTCTGTGGCTATGCATGCTGCATTCCCCTCATAAAAGAAAAATCTCATGGTTAAGTGCCATCTCCCCGTTACATAGAGCCATCCAAGTCTCCCTAAACCTCTCACCCATTTTCTTTACAGAAAGGCACTGAAATGTTGACATGCGGAGTGCAATCTTCACTTCTTTCTCCTTCTTTTAAAAAAGAGCAGATTCTGGGGATTTCACCTTCTCCTTATCCTACCGAACTCTGCTAGCTGTTGGGAGCTGCTGTTCCTTTTCCCTAGAGCAATACACTAAAATACCAGAACATTTGAAAAATCAGCAATCCTCTTCCTCTCTCCCTAAGGAGATGTCTCATGATTTTGCATTTTCTTTCTCAATGCCACATAATCATGCTGGATGCTGAGAGCTTGTGCCCCCTTTCCCTAGAAAAGTGTACTATAATGCTGGGAAACTGGGTACGAGCTCCACTTCTCTTCCTTTCCCCTGAAAGGTAAGTCTCAGAATATGTACTCTCTCTCAATTACATAATACCTTGCATGCTGCTCGACAATGTGCTTTTAAATAATTTTAATAACCCCAACTGGAACATTAGAAATGTCCAGAAAAAAATACATCCTTTTTATTCTTTTTAAAAATCACAAACACTCATCAAGGCACACAACATTCCAGTAATTACAACAACATAATCAAGTTTCACAACATTTCTAATTGGTTAGCATGTCAAAAATGACAAATTTCAGATTCAACAATCTTTCCATGTAATTATTAGAAAAGCCCTAGAAAAGCAGAATAGAAAGCATGTAACATAAAGATTTTCTTGTCCTTCATTGCTTCTTCCTTAGTTACCTCTCATACTAGCTAAATTTTTAGAGAGAGCAATTTAAGAACTTAAAGCAGCAAAGGTTGAAAGCTAACTACACTCTATTTAAAGAAAATGTGAGTCTAAGTGGCATACTCCAAACACTTGGGCACCAGGGCAGAACGGATGTTCATAAATCTCATGCAGGTCTAAGAAAGTTAAAACTCTGGAGCATGATGGATGTGTAACAAGCCTCTATTTCTGTGGACCTGTTTCTGGGGGTATGTATCTACTAAGAGACCCAGAATTGTATGATATAGCATTTGTTCATGCATTGAACAAGCTTATTTGGCACCATCTTTATGCAAGTCACTTTGTGTAAATGGGATGATTTAGAACATTAACTTATTAAGAGCCCCTTCCCAGATCGATCTTATGTGTAGACAAAGTCAATTGCTAATAGCATCATGATTTAAAGGATGTTACAACATCTCCTATGTTCAAAACCATCTTTTCTCATATCCTGATTTGGCTTTATCTACTCCTCTTTTGGCCCTCATATTTTTATTTAAGAAATCTTCTTTAGTTGAGCTCAGTAATTCACAACTATAATCTCATCACTGTGACTGTGGGTGGTCTAGACAGAAAATCACTTCAGTCCAGGAGTTTAAGACCAGCCTGGGGAGCACAGTAAGTACCTATCTCTATAAAAAATTAAAAATTAAGAAATGAGATAGGTATGTTAGTGTGCACTTTTGGTCATAGTTATTCAGAAAGCTAGGGGAAGGATCACTTAAGCCCAAGAGTTTGAGGCTGCAGCGTTATGATCATGCCACTGTATTTTAGCATGGGCAATTGAGACCTGTCTCTACAAAAAGGAAAAAAGAAAAAGAAAAAAAGAAAATTATCTTTGATTAAGCAATTAGAAGCTGTGAAACTTCATTCTATTACTCAATAATAAATAACAGTGTAAGTATAAAGTTGACCCTCTGTGTCCACTGATTCTACATCTATGGCTTCAACCAACTACAGATTGAAAATATTTTAAAAAAAGTATTACAATAAAAATTAATATAAATTAGAAAACAGTATAGTATAGCAAATATTTATGTAACATTTGCATTTTATTAGGTATCATGAGTAATCCACAGATGATTTAAACTATATGAGAAGATGTGCATAGGTTATATTCAAATACTAGGCCAAAATTTTATATAAAGAATGAGCATTCAAGGAATTTGGTATCCTGAAATCAAACTCCCATGGATATTGAGGAAAAACTATAATAATAGAAGCCTCATAAGCTCTATGACTCCATATTTGGGTCTTATAGGTGCCCTTATAGCCTTTCAATAATTTCTAGTTTTTACAAAAACTAACAGTGCAACCAAAGGTTCATAACACATACAAGTGAAAATCAGTTGATCAGGTAAGTCGATTATTTCATAAGAACCTTCAGATCCCAGAAGTATCAGAAGCAAAGCGGCTCATCAGGGCTATCATAAAAGAATTTGATTAGGTGAGGGTTTAGGTAGGAGTGGCTACAAACTTAGGGAATACACAGGAGCTAGAATTGACAAAATTTGAGGATTCATTAATTCGATAAATATTTTGGACTACTGCTGTATGCCAAGCCCATGATATGTGCTAGGGATATGGATATATCAATGAAGATGACAAATGTGGCTACTGATGTCATCTCTGTGACAGAGACCCAGTAAAAAATCAAGAAAAACTCATAAATAATAAAATGAATATTGTTATTTCTGATGTGCATGAAACAAAGAAGATGCAATAGCATAAGGATACATTAGCAATTATCCAGCCAGAGGTGACATGGAATGCCGGAGATTTTTTTTGTCACTTAATATAAAATGGGACAATAAAATAGCATTTTTTGGTAGTAGCATTGAAGGAAAGGGCTATAAAGAAAACAAAAACTGGTGGAAGTCAGGCCATGTAAACATACTTGGTGCCACTTAAAAATAATCTTGGACCTCAAGTCTACAGGCCCAAGGCTGAATGGGTTAGAGTCCTCAGGAATCTGATGTGTGGAGAACACTGTAAAAGTTTTGAGATATACAAAAGTTAAGAAATAAAAAATATGGCCAGGTCAGGTCTGTAGACTGGATAAATCATAAGTTTAGCCTTTGTGGCCTCAGGAACTGAATGGGGATATTGGCTGTGCGGGCAAAAGCATTGTCATAGTGTAAGATTGTCCCCCTGCAGTCCTGTCCTTGGCTGCCATTCCTGAAACTTCCTGAAAGCTTCTGGTAGGTGTGCTGTTGTGTACCACTGAGCAGAGAAATAGTTGTGTTATGACTGCTTATGGAGAAAAAGTTACCACTATTTGCTTTATGACACTTCAGGGCCACTTTACTTTTGTTTGTAGTTTGTTTTTTTTTTTTTCCTAAAAATCCACACTGTTGACTGACACTTATTCTCTGGATCAAATTAATAAGTCCTGGTTTCCTCACCACCAACAATGTCAGAAATGCATCTAGACTCGCCTCTTTGAATCTGACTATCATTTCTTCACACCATTCAACACAGATTCACTTTTGCTTATCTGTCAAAGTGTGAGCTACTCAGTGGGATGAAACTTTCCTGACTCGAAGACAATCAACCATACAGGATTTTGGACGTGACTAGTGATCCAATTTGTAGTGCCACTTCAATGTCCTTGAATGTCACTTAATTGTTTTCGCAAAGCATGTTTCCCACAGCAGTGATGATGCCCATTCCTCTTCTCATCTTTCAGTTAAGTTAAGCCTCTTCTAAATTCTTGAAACCACTGAAAAATTGTTACGCAGGAAGGCATAAGGTCCCCGAAAACCCATTGCAAACACTCAAAGCTTTGAGATTTTTTAAACACACTTTTAAAATCATAGAAAATCATCATGTGAAAATGTTGTCTTCTCAGCCCACAGCTGATGCCAATTGAGTGTCAAATAGATGGAAACCACCGAAGCCCTCCCAGCAACACCAATAAACTGAGTAAGCTGAAACTTACACAGGTGAATCAGAAAGGACACCTCTGTCAACTGTGGGTTTTGGAAGTGAAATAATGGACCATAACACAGTCTCCAGACTTTTGTACACAGGTGGATGAGGATCCATGAGAATGCATCTCTGAGAGTTAACCCACAGCTCAGTGAGGGTTGGCAATAAAATTTTGAAGAACTGCATAATGGAGAAGACCAACAGCCAATTCATAAGCCATGGACAGTGAGTCAAATTAAATAGTGAAGTTCATCTACACACTCAGATGCTTCAAGTGGTGAAAGATGAATGAAGTCAAGTTATACAAGTCACTACTGCCAAAATGCTGTCTATGCCAGGAGTACTTGAAAATTTACACAGCATAAAATGAATCTAGATTATTGTTTAGTGTGTGAAGAAACAGTGTGCTGCAATTTAAAAATGCAGTAGGTTAGGAAGGTAGAATTTTAACATCCCTGGTGTCTGTTGGGAACTGTTAATGATATGGTCCTGTATCCCTTTTCCCTGCATTGCCTCTTCCTGTCAAAGAGTAGATTTCAGTAGAAAAAAGTCAGGCCCACCACCCTAAAGGATTGGGCTGCCCAGTGGTGTAGCAAGAAACCATCTAAGAAATAACCAGGCCACATGACAAATACACAGTGAAAATTTTTGGCACCAAATTTAGATGTTAATTCTGAGTAATTTGGGCTTACTTCTATGCTACTCTCATACCTGAAACAGGACAAAAACACAATAAACTCTGATTCTGAGACCTTACCACCTGGCAAATTCTTAATTCTACTTAAGTCCCCAACACTTTAACAACATCTCCATAAAAAATCAGGGAGATATCAGAAGACGTCCATATAGATTGCACATGTATTCCTTTGAATTACTTATTCATTGATTAAATAATCAAGGAAATGAAACTAATTTCAGGCAAGATTAAATCATCATTGTTCTTCCCAGACATGGAAAAGGGCAACTGTTATAGTTCAGTCCAGTTCAGTATGGCAAATATAAAAATCTCACCTTAGAAGCCAACTCCCTTAATCAGACTGTAGTGCCCAGATTCTTTTCAAGAAGCCGTGGAGCATAACTCTCCCACCCCAGGTGGTCTTTAAATGTGTTGCCCCAAAGTGGAAATATTATGAAAAATCCAAATTATCAGAAGATAAATGGCTTTTCCACTGAAAGAGAAACTGTGAAGTCCTCTAAGAGATGAGAAAAGCTGATCACATTACATAATATGTATTTTATGTAAATTAAAAAATAAACTATACTCCAAAACCTCCAGCAGATATTCCCATGGTCATATTCCATAGGATGTCAATTCCTGAAGCTTAAATAACCTCATTTTGGTACAATTCCATGGCAGAAAGAACATGAGCCCAGCGATCTGGTAGATTCCAGCTCAGCAATGTGACTCTTAGTAATGTGATTTACTTAATTTCTCATTTCTCCACAAATATTTATTAGAGTCTACATCGATGTGCTAGAGGTGCACAGTTAAACTAGACAGGCAAGGCCCTGACCTTACTAGCACTCTCTCTAGTGAAGGGGGTGAGGATGATCCTTTTAAATAAGACACAATAATGTAAACACAAACATTTATAAACATAGTGAAGAGAGTATATGGTGCTCTATGGGTGTTAATGGGAACATTTATTTAGCCTATTTATTTAGCCCGAGGGTCAGTGAAGCTTTCTTAAAGGAATCTTCATCTCAGTTGGAAGGATGAGGAATTGAATAAGCAATTCTGAGGATGTTAAGATAGTTTCATACAGAGAGAGCTTGCAAAATTGCCTGGCTATTTTTCCTCTGGTTGGCAAATAGTACAAATTTCAGTGAGTATATGGAAACAAAATTCTCTTCTACACTGCTAGTGTGTATAAACCGGCAAATACACATAAAGAGTAATTTGGAAAAAATAAAAGAATACTATTCCACGTATTTTTGATCCATTATTTCACCTATGACTGCTGTCTACTCATGTATTCATGTGGGCAATGTGATGAATGTAGTCATAATGACATATTTGGATGATAATTCAGAAAGATTGGAAACCACTTAATCTTTATCAGTAAAGGGCTAGATCACTGAACTATACAAAGGAATACTATGACACAAAGCATCGTAGCTATAAAGAGAAAAGGAATAATGAGGCGTCATGTGTATCAGTATGTTGTTTCTCTTTAGCAGACGCTGTTGAGGTCTTGCCCAGAACCTGTTCACTGGGCTACTGAACATATTCCTGAGCTATGATGAGTGTTCAATGCTAACTAGGGTTACACTTTTTCTAGGAGAATTATCCTTAAATGAGAGCTTCCACCTTTACCAAAGATACCTGGAAGTTGGTGGTCTGCAGGCAATATTTAATTGATAATAGCTTATAAAAGCTCAGGTCCTTTTCCTCCCCATTTCCTTGAGGCAGAACAATCTGAGGTGGCATTACCATTTGGAGTTTTCTACAGGAACAGGCTGACGCTTGACAGCAGCAGAGCCCACAGTGGTGTCCATGCTCCCTTCTTCCCCATCCCTCCTCTTCCCAGGCTTTCCACCTGAAAACACTCCCTTCAGTACCTCCCTTGACAAATCCTCACCTTGAGATCTGCTTCTACTGAAGCTGACCTCAGCTTTTCTTGTTTTTTCTTTCAAGATCTCTCAGACCACAAGGTATACAGAACCAGATTTTGTCAGAAGATTGACAGTAACTGAGAACGAAGGATAAATGGTTTGAGCTATGGGCAAGTGGACTAGAAAGATCCATCTGCTTTTTCAAGGGTTTTTCAAACACAGCTCAGTTTCTTCTGAAAGCTGAAGAATCAGTCCTAATCATTCAATGACCAAATAAATGAACCTTTACTAGCTCAACACTATGCCAAAACTTCTGAGCAGTTTTTAGTAGCTTGATACCTTCCTAGAGTGAAAATATATTGCTAGAATCTCTCATAGAAGAGAGCTATGACCACATGGTCTCCCTGACAGAGCACACAACTTGGGAAGGTGAAACACCCCCCCCAAACAAAAGAAATGCTAACACGAAACTTCACCCCTAAAACAATATTCATAGAGTATACTTAGAAACAAATGGTTAGAGATACACTACATATAATCCACAACTATTTCCATTGGTTCTGTTCTGATTCTCATTCCATTGCTCATCTTCTATCTATTCTTGTAGGCTTGCAAGTTATACATGTTGAAATGGTTATTTCAAATTTTATATAAAAATTCATGATAGTTTTTCCCATTGGAAACCCATGAAAAAATGATCATTTCAATAGCATTGAGCTGCTTTTTAGTTTGCATTAAACCAGTGGAGTTGAGCCACCATGTGTATAGTTCTTATTTTTTTGGTACAAATTTGAAAATTATAAACCATTACCTGAGGGTATTCAACGCGGTCTGCTCTCATATCTGTGTTTGAAAAGGCTATTTTGTGTAAGTCTAGAAATATCCTCTTATAGCCATTTAATGTTGTGAGTCCCTAAACAATGGTGATTGATTTTGTTTGGTCTGGCAAACACAAATTATCCCATAATCATTTTGGCCTGCCAGCCGTGCTTACATTGACTTGTTTGTGTTTTTGAAAAGAAAATGTAGTGACTGTCATGAAAAATAGAAAGGGTTAGAAGCAAATAAAAGGTTTATCTGTGCTGAGGAAAAATGCAGCTACTTTAATTCTCTACACCAAATGGGTTTCATTTGGTATCAAAGTAAAGTGAATTTGAAAATAGAAGTGGGCACTTCAGTTTTAGAGTAAACCTATCCTTTTGACACCCGTTGTGACTTTAGATTCACTGGCTTGCTCTGTTCCAAAAAAAACAGATACTAAATGGGATAACAGTTTCTACATTTTTTCCTCCTAAAAATACTGCTATGTATAAAATGATACCCCAAAAATTCAGTAACACATGCACACACACACAAATATTCTCATAAATTTGCAAACTAATAAGTAAAATGGACATTAAAAATATCATTTGGGGAAATGAAAAAGGAAAGAAAAGAAGGAAAGAGAGAAAGAGAAAGTGAAGAAAGTAATGTCTTCACATACAAATAGCTAGGCCCATCGGGTGCTACACTAGGGAAAGGTTGTGTGTTATGGTGGGAAATCAGAGCTTTCTTCTGCCATTACCTGCCTCTAAGACCCTGGTATAACTAGTATCCTTTTCTAGATGTCTATTTCCTTAACTAAAAATGAGCAGCTGAGACTACTTCTTCTCTTAGAGCCCTCCTAGTGTTGACCTCCATATGATTCTGAAGTAATTTGTACAACCACAGACATTTGATAAATGCCCCTACAGCACCAGATGGAAGGTTGATAAAAGTCAATAGGGTACAAAGTTTCCAGGGAACTGTACATAGTTTGAAAAGTAATAGTCATTGAAATGTTCCAACAAAAAAGGAGAAAGGTGTCAAGTCAGCAATTCGGAAATACCCTTTTGGGTAAAATAAGAAACAATTACACTCCATCAGACATTTCCGAGCAGTTCACCTTGACAGCCTTTGCCATTTCAGCTTTGTCTCACAAGCATACAACGCCCACATAGACCTAATTGCTCTTCCCTTTGGATACTCAAAGTTCCTCTGACTTGGCTGAAACAGTTTAATTGCAAAGTACCATCTCTTTCACAATGTTCATTTCTGTTGTTTTACTCATCCTTCACTTACTCATAGAAATATAAGGCCAAGTGTACAACATTCTTATTAACAATCTCTTCACACAAAACCAAAACAGAACAAAACTAAAAATAAACTCCAAATTATTTTGTTTGTTTGTTTGGTGGTTTTTGGAGTTTTTTGGCCAGGGCTGGGTTTGAACCCATCACCTCTGGCATATGGGGCCGACGCCCTACCCTTTTGAGCCACAGGCACCACCCTTCCAAATTATTTTGGTATAAAGCATTTTTAAAGTTATTTCCGGAACCAAATATGAGTATGCACCCAGTATTTAAACATTTGTCTCTATCAGAAATTTAAGAAAGTAATTCAAGTTTTAGCATTATTACCCTTAACCATATGGAAGAGAGTAAACACAATTCGAATTTCATTGAAGCCTGCACATACATTCAAATTAATTCAACATCTATTGAGCACTTCATATTTGGAGGATATTCATCAAACTAGAATAGAATGGGTGTAAAAAATTAACAAAATAGTGTTTAAGTTTTAATGAAATTATAAATTTCTGTATTTTACTTCTCAAAGGTAAGTCATATCCATCATTACCACTGGCAACTCTACTATAATAAGCAGTGTAGAGATTTGTTCTTTTCAAAAGCATAAAAAAACCTACATAGATGATGACTTTCCAAAGTTACTGTATATCTTTGGATCAATTGGTTATAAAACATTAGGCTTTTTATTAGAAGCAAAAGCTTTTCATTACACACCAATTTAAGCTCATATGCTACTGTGCTCAAGTTTAAGAAGACAAACATGAAACAATATTATTACAGAGGGTAAAATATTGCATTTATATGTCAAGTAAAATATCTGACTTAATAATTCGACAAACATTCATTGGGAAAACAATATGTGCCAAGCCTTCTGCTAGGTATTGGGAATAAGCAACTAATAAAATGTAATCTTTATCCTCTGGAATCTTATAAGCTGCTTCAAATATGAAAGGGAAAATAAACCATAAATCAGAAAATGAGACGGAAATTTTGTAGTAATATTTCAAAAATGAACACTTGTATTTGTAGTTTTAATGAAATCACTGGTACCAGATTCACTCTCAAAACAAACAAAACAAAAACAAGTAGAAAACTGGCCAAATGCATGAAACAATATTCTCTAAAATTTCATACAATAGAAAGTATAGGACTGTGATTTTTAGGTCAAGGAAAACAAACGGGGTAAATCCTACTACAGCTCCAGTTTTCTGCCAGGAGGCACTTCTGGACTGCAGGACAGGAACGTGCAACCTAAGGAAGTACTAGCAGTCATGCTGAGTTGAAAAAGCAGATGTCAGAGTTCAAGAGGTGGATACAGCTGATAATTGTGAGTCAGAATTGTGAGTGAGAAATGGATACACACATGCAGGGCAAAGTTCCAAAAATCTCTATAGGGTATATCCTGAATCTTTTTCCAAACACTTTTTTTACACACCTAAAGTAAAACTCTACAAGTCCAAGAATAGAGCAACTGCAAGAGAATTGGGAACAAAGCAATTCCCAGACATCACACATTTCTGGAAGAAATGCAAATTCTTATTTGCCAGAGTAGAGGTATTATAGCAAAGACACAGCACATTCAGTAGGAACCCCATGAGTGTCACACTTTACTAATAGGGTTAAACAAGCCTTAGAGTGAAGTCTACTTCTTAACAGAGTTTAAAAACAAAATATGAAATAATCAAATTGATATACAATTAACCATTTCCCAACACAAAATTTAACAATGTGTAAAGAAATACAATAAAATCGAGACATTCAACATTGTGATATTCATAATATTCAGCATCTGATAAAAAAAATTGTAGATATGCAAGATAGTAGGAAAATGTGACCCATAGTCATGGAAAAAATTTAAAAAAAAAACTTGACCAATGGAAAGAGATCCATAAATGGTAGAGATGATGGGATTATTAGACAAGGACTTTAAGGTACGTGTTAGAAATATACACAAGGACTTCAAGGAAAAGAAGAGCATCATAAATATTTTCTCTCATTTTGTGGGTTGTCTTTTCACCTTCTTGATAATATCCTTTGATTCATAACTTTTTTTTTAACTTTGATGAGGTCCAATTTATCTTATTTTTTGTTTTTACTTGCTCACTTCATTGATACCATATCTAGGAATCCATTGTCAAATCCTAGGTCATGAAGATTTATCCCTAAGTTCTCTTGTAAAAGTGTTTATGGTTTATTTGGGTCATTGATCTATTTTGAGTTAATTTTTGTTTATGGTGTAAGGTAGGGGCTCAACTTTTTTCGGTAGTCTGTGGAAATCTCGTTGTCTGAGAACCATTTGTTAAACTGACTTCTTCCTCCATGTAATCAACTCACACCAAAAATCAATTGCTCATAGACTTAAGGGTCATTTTTACAATCTCAATTTTATTGTACTGATTAGATGTGTACTTTTGTGGTGGCCCTGCACTGTTTTGATTATTGTATATTTGTAGTAAGTTTTGAATTAGGAACTATGAGTTCTCCAGCTTTGTTCTTCTTTTTCAAGATTGTTTTGGCTACTCAAGTGTCCCGTCCTGCGGGACTCAGTTATTCGTGGGGGTGAGGGGGACCCAGCCTGAAAGACAATAGGCGAAAAAGGAGAAGGAGACCATGCGAGTTCCTTTGTCAAGGTCTCATTTAATGGCGGAGAGGAGCCGGTTTTTAAAGCTTACAGGTGGGCAGGGGGCGGAGGGAGTAGGGGAAGGAGTAAAGAGGAAAGGTGTTCCTTGTTGATTGGCGGATTTCAGGTTCAGGCGGTCAGCTGGTTTCGCAGGCGCGGGAATAGTTGCCATCTTGAGTTTAAACAAAGGAATCCCTGCCATGTGGTCAGTCCCCAGTAAGAAGTTGCCATGGTTACGAGGTATATATGCAAACGGGGCGGGGCACGTAATTTTTTGAGCATTTTGTACATGCGCTTTGGGGGAGGGGACAGCTCGGCGGGAGCCGAGGGTCCTTTTTTGGCTTCC
>CAUYQV010182038.1:0-20954 GCA_963574575.1 Galagoides demidoff
GCCATGGCATCACAGCTCATAGCAACCGCCAACTCCTGGGCTCAAGTGAGTCTCCTGCCTCCGCCTCCCAAGTAGCTGGGACCACAGGCGCCCGCCACAACGCCCGGCCATTTTTTGGTTGCAGCCATCATTGTTGTTTGGTGGGTCCGGGCTGGGGATTCGAACCCTCCACCTTAGGTGTACGTGGCTGGCGCCTTAGCCACTTGAGCCACAGGCGCCGAGCCAATAAAAAAATTTAAAAGAAAAACTGAGTAGTTATATAAATAGCAGAAAAAGTAGATTTCAGAGCTAAGAATAAGGGATAAGGAAGTTTCATTTCATTAATGATAAAGGGGTCAATTAATCAAGGGGACAAAACAGCCCTAAATGCTTATGCATCTAAATCATAACTTCAAAATACATGAGCTCAAATTGGCAGACTTGCAGGGGAAAACAAAACCCTAGTTATACTCAAGAGATTTTTAATATCCCATTCTCAGTAACTGAGATAACAGAAAATCAACAGAGGCATAGGGACCTAAACAGCACACGGCACTACCCACCATCTTGAAATAATTGATATTTACAGAGCGCCATCCCAAATAGCAGAACACACTTTCTTTCTGTGTGCTCAGTGTATTTATCAAGATGGACCATGTTCTGGGCCACAAACAAATACCGATCAATTAAAAAGGACTCAAGTCATAATAACTATTTCTCTGACCAAAAGGACATTAAATTAGAAATCAGGCTGGGTGCAATGGCTCATGCCTGTACTCCTAGCACTCTGGGAAGCTGAGGTAGGTGGACTGCCTGAGCTCACAGGTTCGAGACCAGCCTGAGCCAGAGTGAGACCTAATCTCCAGAAATAGCTGGGCGTTGTGGCAGGTCCCTGTAGTCCCAGCTACTTGGGAGGCGGAGGCAAGAGAATTGCTTGAGCCCAAGAGCTTGAGGTTGCTGTGAGCTATGACATCACAGCACTCTACGGGGGGTAAAAAAGTGAGACTATGTCATACACAAAACAATTAGAAATCAATAATAGAAGAGTTCTTGAAAATCTCAAATATTGGCTCGGCACCTGTGGCTCAAGTGGCTAAGGCGCCAGCCATGTACACCTAAGCTGGTGGGTTTGAATCTAGCTGGGGGCCCACCAAACAACAATGACGGCTGCAACCAAAAAAAATAGCCGGGCATTGTGGCGGGCGCCTGTGGTCCCAGCTACTTGGGAGGCTGAGGCAAGAGACTCGCTTGAGCCCAGGAGTTGGAGGTTGCTGTGAGCTGTGATGCCACAGCACTCTACCCAGGGGGACAGCTTGAGACTCTGTCTCCAAAAAAAAAAAAAAAAGAAAGAAAATCTCAAATATTTTGGGACCAAATACTACCACTTCTAAATAACTCAAAGGTTAAAACAGAAATCAAAAGGGAAATAACAAAGTATTTTGAACTCAATAAAAATGAAAACCTAGGCTCAGTGCCTATAGCTCAAGCAGCTCAAGTGCCAGCCACCCCCCCAGAGCTGGTGGGTTTGAGGCCAGCCCAGGCCTACCAAATAACAATGGCGACTACAACCAAAAAAATAGGCGGGCGTTGTGGTGGGTGCCTATAGTCCCAGCTACTTGGGAGGCTGAGGCAAGAGAATTGCTTAAGCCTAAGAGTTTGAGGTTGCTGTGAGCTGTGATGTGACAGCACTCTACTGAGGGTAACATAGTGAGACTCTGTCTCAAAAAAAAAAATGAAAACCTAACATACAAAAATTTGTCAAAGCAGTATTTTGAGAAAAAATTATAGCAATAAATACCTATATTAGGAAGGCAGAGGCTGGATACGGTGGCTCCTGCCTCTAATCCTAGCACTCTGGGAGGCCGAGGTGGGAAGATCTCCTGAGCTCAGCAGTTTGAGATCAGCCTGAGCAAGAGTGAGACCCCGTCTCTACTAAAAATAGAAAAATTACCCAGGTGTTATGGTGGGCACCTGTAGTCCCAGCTATTTGAGAGGTTGAGGCAGGAGGATCACTTGAGTTTAAGACTTCAAGGTTTGGCACCCATCGTTCAGTGGTTAGGGTGCCAGCCACATACACCAGGGCTGGGAGGTTTGAACCTGGCCAGGGACTGCCAGACAATAATGACCACAATAAAAAGAAAATAGTCAGGCATTGTGGCAGGAGTCTGTAGTCCCAGCTACTGGGAGGATGAGGCAAGAGTCACTTAAGCCCAAGAGTTGGAGGCTGCTATGAGCTGTGACACCACAGAACTCTACTGAGGGTGACACAGTGAGACTGTCAAAACAAACAAACAAAAAAAAACTTCAAGACCAGACTGAGCAAAAGCAAGATTTCATCTGTCTCTAATAAAAATAAAAAATTTTTTAAAGAGAACAAAAAATGTCTCAAATGATCACAACTTCCATCTTAAAAAACTAGAGAAAGAAGAGACAAGCAAATGAAACCCAAAGCAAGCAGAAGAAAGAAATTAATAAATAGCAGAATACTGGTGCAGTAGCTTGCGCCTGTAATCGTAGGACTCTGAGAGGCCTATGCAGGTGGATTGCCTGAGCTCAGAAGTTGGAGACTCTAAATACAGCCAGTCATTGTGGCGGGTGCCTGTAGTCCCAGCTACTTGGAAGGCTGAGGCAAGATGATCACTTGAGCCCAAGATTTTGAGGTTGCTGTGAGCTATGATGCCATAGCACTCTATCCAGGGTAACACAGTAAGATTCCATCTCAAAAAAATAAAACAAAATAAGACAAGACGAGATAAGACAAGAGGCTCGGCGCCTATAGCTCCACGGCTAAGGCGCCAGCCACATACACCAGAACTGGCAGGTTTGAATCCAGCCCAGGACTGTCAAATAACAATGACAACTACCGCCAAAAATAGCCAAGCGTTGTGGCGGGCACCTATAGTCCCAGCTACTCAGGAGGTTGAGGCAAGAGAATTGCTTAAGTCCCAGAGTTTGAGGTTGCTGTGAGCTGTGACGCCACAGTACTCTACCATGGGCAACAAAGACTCGGTCTCAAAAAAAAAAAAAAGACGAGAAGATAAAATAAAATAAAATTAGCAGAAATCAAATAGAAAAATCAATGAAATCAAAATCTGGTTCTTTGAGAAAATCAACTGTAATCCCAGCACTCTGGGAGGCCAAGGCAAGTGATTTGCCTGAGCTCATCAGTTTGAAACCAGCCAGTGGGATATTTGAGCCAGAGTGAGACCTTGTCTCTAATAATAGTTGGCCATTGTGGTAGGCGCCTGTAGTCCCAGCTACTTGGGAGGCTCAGCCAAGAGAATCACTTCAGCCCAAGAGTTTGAGGTTGCTATGAGCTGACACCACAGCACTCTACTGAGGGTGACAAAGTCAGACTCTGTCTCAAAACAGAAAATCATTGTAGTTGGGCACTTTGGTGCACACCTGTCATCCTAGCTATACAGGAGGCTGAGAAAGGAGGATCCCTTGAGGCTAGGAATTTAAGGCTACAGTGCCCTAGAATTGAGTCTATGAATAGCCACTGCACTCCAGCCTGAGCAACACAGTAAAGCCCTGTCTCCTGATGTATTTTACCATGCAAAACTGAAAAAGAACAAGTGTTTGAGCATCTCAAATAGATGCAGGCTGGGTGCAGTGGTTCACACCTGTAATCCTAACACTTTGGGAGACTGAGGTAGGAGGATTGCTTGAGGTCAGGAGCAAGACCAGCATGAGTAAGAGCAAGACCCCATCCCTACTGAAAAATAGAAAAATAGCCAGGTGTGGTGGCATGAGCCTATAGTCTCAGCTAACGAGGAGGTCGAGGTAGGAGAATTGCTTGAGTCCAGGAGTTTGAATTAGGTTTCAGTGAGCTAGGATGATGCCACTGCACTCCAGCCCAGGCAACAAAACCACAGCCTATTTTAAAAAAAAATCTTTTTGTACAGAGAAATGCCTATAAGTGTCTGGTGAAACTGTTAACAGAGATCACCAAAGAGAAGCAGGACCATGGGGAAGGGTGTGGAGGACTTTGTTCTGAGCAGGTAGCCTACAGATACTCACAAGGACATTATACTTTTTACAGTGAGTGTCACCACAGGCAGGTGGGGGGGCTTCAGACCAACAGCAGGAGGGTGGGGACCTTGGACCCCCAGTCGCCCTTCACCTCTATCTTATCTGAGCTATATGAGGTAAGGTCACTGCCACCAGGTCATGTTCACCTTACCGTCTTATGTATCAAGAAAAAATCCTTCTTGTGGGCACAGAATGCTTTCTTAAAGAGCCTCTTCTCCATAGGTGTCCAGATGTCTGAACCTGTCAATGAACACAGCCAATTGGGGGAAGGACGTTTCTCCTTCTGGGGCCACAGCCATGGCTGAATTGCAGACCACCTTCCCCTTTAAAGTTTCCATTACTAAGTACCAATATTAATCTTACACAATCCTCAAAAAAGACCCTGGAAGACAGGGACCATTATCCCCAATTTACAGATATGACAACTGAGGCTGCATTCACTTGCTAAATGTAGTTGGGGTCCCCAGGCAGCCCGATTGAAGGGCAGGTTGGCTCAACCACTAAACCTGAGTCTACCTCCCCCTCTTCCTAGCTAGAAGTATCCCCTCTTGGCTAGGAAACCAGTAGGCAACGGTGAAGGTAGGATCCAAGTAGCAGAAAATAGTGTCCACTGAGTTATTCCAGGGAGGAGAAGCCATCTAGAAAGGCAGGAGGCAGGGGCATAAGTTGCCAACCGATATGACTAGTTCACAGGGAGTTTTATCAGGCCAAAACCATCCTAGAAGCTTCTTTCCAATCACCTGTGTAGCGATAGTCAGCAAGTGGGTGACTCCGTGGCTTCTGGGGTCCTTTGAGTAAGAGAGTTTCCAGGGCAACCTGGAACAAGAGGAGTTGCAGGCTACTCAAAGAGGCTGGGATGGGGAGTTGGAAGAAAAACACTACAGCTGTCTCTAAAGTCACACCCTCTTCTAGGGCCACTCAAAGTAGTCCTGGACCAGCCACCAGCCTGTGCACGGTCTGTAGGCACATGAGCTATGTCACTAAGCAAACCACTGAGTGTAGCTGATACCACTTTTTTCACAGAAAGAGCATCTCAATGAAGGAAACACTGTGTGGACTTATTCCAGTACAAGCTCCTTAGTCTGCTGGGAATTAGAGTTTTGAGGAGCACTTCCCTTGCCCCGATTTATTTTCTAACAAGTTTAAAATATATTTCCTGTTTTAACTTTCCTAAAATGTAAGGAATGAAGGCAGGGATTTTGTATAGACACCAGTGAGGACTGGCTGCATAATTTGCAGGGCCCAGTGCACAGTGAAAACATACAGGGTTCCTTGCCCAAAAAGTAGTAAGAATTGTAGGAAAGAGCAAAGCACTAAACCAAGAGTGGAGTCCCTGAGCCAGCCCTGGCCTCAGTGCCTCCAGGACAGGTATGCAGCAGGTTCAATAAATATGTCCTGACTACTTATGGAGGACATACTCATACTGTGTGCCAGACACCACCTCTCAGCTTGACTTAGATCTCTGACATGAGCACTGTGACTCTTCCTCTCCCACTACAGTTAAGACTTTTCATTTGTTTGTTTGTTTATTTTGAGACAGAATCTCACTTGTTGCTAGAATGCCGTGGCAACAGACATAGCTCACAGCAAACTCAAACTCCTGGGCTCAAGAGATTCTCTTGCCTCAGCCTCGTGAATAGCTGGGACTACAGGTGAGCGCCCTTTATTTTGTTTTTAAATTTTTTTATTTTCTTTTTTGCATTTTGTATTTAATTGTTTTAGTTTGAAGTTTTTTTTAATTCCTCTCCTCCCCTCCTCTCCTCTCCTTTTCTCTTTGAGACAGAGTCTCAGTCTGTCGCCCTCTGGTAGAGTGCCACGGCATCACAGCTCACAGCAACCTCAAACTCTTGGGCTTAAGCAGTTCTCTTGTCTCAGCCTCCCAAGTAGCTGGGACTACCTACAGGCGCCTGCCACAATACCCGGTTTATTTTTTAGAGATGAGGTCTTCCTCTGTTTCAGGCTGGTCTTGAACTCCTGAGCTCAGGGCTATCCACCCGCCTCAGCTTCCCAGAGTGTTAAGATTACAGGTGTGAGCCACACCGGGCCCCTTTGTTTATTTACTAACCGTCAGCGTTGTGAGTATTCTTGGAGTAGGCATTTGTACTGCACCAAAGGTTTTTGCATGTGAGTTCTTAATCCAAAGCCATCCAGGCTGGGCCTAATGGCTCATACCTATATACCTAGCACTCTAGGAGGCTTGAGTAATGGCTCAAGCTCCTTGAACTCAGGAGTTTGAGACCAGCTTAAGCAAGAGTGAGACTCCATCTCTACTACAAATAGAAAAACTAGCGGGGTGTTGTGGTGGGTGCCTATAGTTTCAGCGACACAGGAAGCTTGAGGCAGGAAACTCACTTGACCCCAGGAGACTGAGGTTGCTGTGAGCTGTGATAAAACCACAGCACTCTAGGCTGGACATTATAGTGAGACTCTGTCTCAAAAACAAACAAACAAGAAAAAACCAACCCTATAATCCAATGAATAATCCAGATTAACACAGGACCTGAAGAGGGTCCACTGGGCTCCCCTCTCCTGATGTCCCTGAGATTTCTCAGAGGAACCCCAGTGCTCAGTTAATGCCCAGATGAAGGAATTAAAGAACTGGGCTCTATCTGAATGTCCCCTACAAGGACCACACCAATCCCCAAGGAGGGCAAGCAAGCAGCCTTCCTTCAGTTTCCATTAGCTGTGAGATGGCACATCATGCACCTGGGACCCCAGCCCCAGGAGAGCAAGGTGCTTCTCGTGCCCAGCCCCAAGCTCTGTCCCTGGCTCTGCCTCACCTGAACGTTGCCCTGGGCCTCGTGCAGGCAGTGCAGAGCCAGCTCCAGGTTGGTGCCCCCTCCCGGCATCACGCTGGAGCATGCCACATTGCAGAGCTCAGTTACTGTGTTTGTTAGGAAGAGGAGACACAAGGGAGTCAGCAGGTGTCAAGGAGGAAAGCTTCCCAGACAGCACAGAGAGGGGAGCCTCCTCACCTTCACTCCTCACATCTTGATCGAGGGCAGGCTGAGGAAAGGGAAGGACAAGGAGGAAGAGCAGAGACCCTCCCCTGGTACCAGAGTCGGAGAGCCTGAGCAACCACTGTGTGAGAGCAAGGGTGAGGGTAGGAGATGCAGCAGGGGAGAAGCAATTCTTGGCCATGGCTGGCTCTCTCCCACCCCCTGAGGTGAGAACTGGGAGGAGAAATGCCTTGGAGATGGAGAAAAGAAGAAGGGGGTCTTAGGACTCTGACTCTCAAGCCTCAGCCACCTCTGTCCTGTGTCTCCGGGTTGGTCGTCACATCTCCCCATGGTTTCCAGACCAGAGAAGCTACATGCTCATCAATTCCAGCCAGGGATCTCTCCTGGAGCTCCGGGATCTCAGCCTGAAACCGGCTCCCTACATTGATGTGTCTGGAATAAGGTGACACACACACACACAGGAGGAGAACAAATGTGACTGAGATGGAGATGAGGTAGAGGTAGATGCTCTGTGTGCTCTGCGCGCCAGCCACAGCTGCTCTGGGAAAACCCTCTGCCACCTCCCAGCTGTGTCAGAATGTACCACGCTCAACACACACATACACACATAAGTGGTTCAGAAATATCTCTAGGGACCCCTCCTTCCATCCTCCCTCTGTTTTTCTTCATCATGACACTTCTGGCCTTGGGTGCTTTTCCCTGGGGTCAAGGTAGGGGCACATGCTGATGCCTGACACTCTCTTACAGCCACACTACAGCCAAAGCCTACAGGTACTCTAAGTCCTGCTCATGCCATCACCCATCCCACCTGGATCCCCAAGTGCCCAATCTGTATGTGTGAACACAGTGAATACTAGAGGGCCTTCCCACACACACCTGGAGAAGTCCGCTGCATCTCTCCTAGGGAGCCTCTGCAGCTAAACGTGAGTGACCCCTCTGTGAAGAAGTGACCCTTGGGGAAAACTGAAGGAACCCAAAGGGGGAGAAAAGCCGTCCCCATTTGTGAGGACTCAGGTTCTAAGCCTGATCCAACTTACGGCTCAATGCTGATCTTTGTGTTGTCTTTCACCACACAGATACCAAAGGAGCCATCCACTTGATCTAGAAGACACAGTGAAAAGCCTCAAGAAAACTGACTGAAAGTGACCCACAGGCCCCCCTCTGCCTGTGTGTACACAGCTGAACACAAGCTCTTTAAGATCCTCTGAGAGGCTGGGCATAGTGGTTCATGTCTGTAATCCTAGCACTCTGGGAGGCCAAGGTGGGTGGATTGCTTGAGCTCAAGAGTTTGAGACTAGCCTGAGCAAAAGCAAGACCCAGTCTCTACTAAAAATAGAAAAAAACTGAGGCAAGAGGATCGCTTGAGCCCGAGTTGGAGGTTGCTGTGAGCTATGACTCCATGGCACTCTACCCAGGGTGACAGTTTGAGACTTCTGCCTCAAAAAAAAAAAAAAAAGCAGAGGAAAAAACTCAGCAAACAATAAATTAATTTATGGAAAGCCATACATATATGTGTGTGTATAAAAACAGTAAGTATTCTTTTTTTTACTCGTTTTTTGATCAATGTAATTTAAATGTGCCATAGAAGTTTATAGGTTCAAGTGTGCCAAGAGATAAAAAGGTTGAAAAACACTGCCCTAGGAAATGTCAGCAATTTGTCAATCATTAGCATACATATTTTACTGTATCACTGTGAAGCAAATCAAAACTGCAGTCAGATACTACTTTACTACCAGGACTGTTATAATAAAAAGACAGACAATAATAAGAGTTGATAAGGATGTGGCAAAATGATAATCTCATATACTGCTGGTGGGAATTTTTTTTTTTTTTTGGAGATAGAGTCTCACTCTGTCCCCCAGGGTAGGCATGGTAGCATCATAGCTCACAGCAATCCTTAGGCTTCAGCAATTCTCTTGCCTCAGCCTCCTGAGTAGCTGGGACTATAGGTGCCTGCCACAGTGCCCAGCTAGTTCTTCTATTTTCAGTAGAGATGGGGTCTCGCTCTTGCTCAGGCTGGTCTAGAGCCCCTCAGCTCAGGCATTCCATCTGCCTTGGCTTCACAAAGTGCTAGGATAGGCATGAGCCACCGTGCTGGCCCTGCACAGTCATTCTGGAAAACAGTCTGGCAGTTCTTTAAATAGTTAAATATAGAGTTACTATATGACCAACCATTCCACCCAAGAGAAATGAGAATATACATCCACACAAAAACCTGTATGTGAATCTTCATAGTAGCATTATTCATAATAGCCAAAAGTGAAAACAACCAAATGTCCAACAACTGATGAACAGATAAAGTGTGGTCTATAAACACAATGGAATATTACTCCATAATATTCCATAAAAAGGAACACAGCATTTGGTACCTGCTACCACATGGATGAACCCTGAAAACATTATATGAAGTGAAATAAAATAGACACAAGAAGTCACATATTGTAAGATCCCACTTATATGACAAATCCAGAATAGGCAAATCCATAGCAACAGAAAGCAGATGAATGGTTGCCTGGGGCTGAGGGGACAAGGGCCTGTGGGGATATGGGAAGGGTGTAATTGCCAATGAATACATTTAGAAAATGCTCTAAAATTAGATCATATGATGGGCCCACAACCTTGGGAATATCCTAAAAAACACTGCACATTCTAAATTAGTGATTTGTATGGTATCTAAATTACAGCTCAACAAAGCTGTTAAAATTACACACACAGGCAGGCAGTAGGGTGGTCAGGCTATATGGCCTCTATGTTTTCCTTCTGGCTGTAAAATCCTAAGCACCTAGAAGGCTGCTGGTCTCAGATTGGTGCTAGATACTTCTGAACAGCAATGGGACCCTTAGACCAGGCACACCAATAGATAGGAAATAATCACTGAACCAAATGCTACATGAGAAAGTGATTTGGTCTACAGGAAATCCACCATGTGACTGATCACAGCTTGAGCACCCCAGCCTCACTCACCAAGCATGGAGCTGATGAGCTGGTCGGGACTGGCCTGAGAGGACGTGGAGCAGAGAGTGTTGAAGTACAGCCCTGAGCCCTCCCGGATGGGGCTGAGCATGGGTGGCGGTGTATAGGGGGAACACTGGAATAAGCCCTTCAGGAGGCGGTCTACCAGGAATACTGGGGACCGCAGGCAGCTCTGGTGGCATCTTCCAGAGCCCAGCTCCCCAAAAGTGGAGGACGGAGGAGGGATGAACAATGCCTTAGGCTGGGGGCGCTTCTTCCGCTTTCTATGTTGGCTACTCTCCTTGCTGTCTCTCTCTTCCCCATCTTTCTCTTGCCCCTGGAGAAGAGAGTTCAGAACCACAGATAATCACTTGAGGCCAACTACTGCAACACTCAAGTCTTCAGAGTGGGGAAAAGGGACTGGTCATAGACACACAGGGAACCATGCCATATACCCCCTGCATGGCCACCCCCATAGGCTGCTCAGCAAAGGAAGGATCCTGACCACACCTGGGCCAGATACTAAACCTGGCAATTCTGAGACTGGATGGAGCCTTTCTCATGCACTAACGGCCCCCAAAGACTCTGGAAATGTGTGAGGACAGCCTCAATTATTAAAAAGAGTGTGAGGCTCGGCACCTGTGGCTCAAGTGGCTAAGGCGCCAGCCACATACACCTAAGGCAGCGGGTTCGAATCTAGCCCGAGCCCGCTAAAACAATGACAGCTGCAACCAAAAAATAGTCGGACATTGTCGCGGGCAGCTGTAGTCCCAGCTACTTGGGAGGCAGAGGCAGGAGACTCGCTTGAGCCCAGGAGTTGGAGGTTGCTGTGAGCTGTGATTTCATAGCACTCTAACCAGGGGGATAGCTTGAGGCTCTGTCTCAAAAAAAAAAAAAAAAAAAAAAACCACAAGTAATCCGTGATTTTTTTTCCCCCCTTTGGAGACAGAATCTTAGTTTGTCGCCACTCGGTAGAGTGCTCAGAGCTCACAGCAACCTCAAACGCTTGGGCTCAAGCCTCAGCCTCCCCAGTAGCTGGAACTACAGGTGCCTGCCACAACACCTGGCCATTTTTTTTTTTTTTTAAAGAGACAAAGTCTTAGTCTGCCTCAGGCTGGTCTCCAACCTATGAGCTCAGGCAATCCACCCCTTCAATCTCCCAGAGTGTTAGGATTATAGGACTGAGCTATAGTGCCCGGCAAGTAATCCATGATTTAGAAGTAAAATTAGAAAATACATTAAAGTAAAATTACCCATAATCTCACCACCAAGAGATATCACTTTACGTCACATTGGAGCTTATTCTTATAGACATCTTTCAAACTAAATATGTACTTTTTTATATTTTGATTTTACAAAACAACTTTTATGATGCTGCTTTTCTTTTATATAAACTTTTTCATTAATAAAAAGCTGTATCAACTTTTGTAACGAGTAGGTAAAATATTAGTTCTATTTTATACACACACTTTAAGACTGAATCTATTATCTGAATAATTTTTGTCCCATTTAATTGTAAGCAATGCTGAGGTAAATATCAAATATCCTTACACATGCACAGATCCAATCATTACCTTTAAGGAAAATTCCTAGAAGTGGAGTTGCTGGGTTAAGGCACATGAACATTTTAAGGTTGTCAACATATATTGCTAATCTTAGAAAGGATCACATAAACATACATTTATTTGTATATTTCTTTAGGATAATTACCTAGGAGTAGAATTACTGGTTTAGAAGTTTGACTGATGATACTAAACTGCCCTTCAAAATGGCTGTCAGTTCACACTAAACCTACTGCCCAGATGCCACCTCTTCCCACAGAAAGAGATGAAAATACAGTAACACCTGACCACCAGGATATGGGAAAGGCCATTATAAATCTTTACAATTTTTTTTTATTTTTTGAGACAGAGCCTCCAGCTGTCCCCCTGGTAGAGTGCCGTGGTATCACAGCTCATAGCAACCTCCAACTCCTGGGCTCAAGCAAGTCTCCTGCCTCAGCCTCCCAAGTAGCTGGGACCATAGGCACCTGCCACAACACCTGGCTATTTTTTGGTTGCAGCCATCATTGTTGTTTTGGCGGGTCTGTGCTGGATTCAAACCCACCACCTTAGGTGTATGTGGCTGGTGCCTTAGCCACCTGAGCCACAGGCGCTGAGTCAATCCTTACAATTTTTATCAAATTGGTGGACATAAAATGGTATCTTGTTTTAATTAGCACTTATTAGTGAAGTTGAACATTCTTTCATATATTTATTAACCATTTGTACTGTTCTATGACTTAGCTAATGTCACCCTTTGCCCATTTTTCTCTAGTTATTTGCTATATCCTTAGTAAACAGTGAATGTACTCTGAATATTTGGAAGAAATAGGCCTTTGTCAGACTTGTTACAAATATTTTTCCTGGTTGATTTTTATTTTATTTATGGTGAGGTTTTTTTACAGTTAAGGGTACTGATTTGCCTTTAAGAGATCTTAGTTTGAGATCAATATAATTAAAATACCAATACTTTCTCCTAGTATATCACCGTTTCAATCCACACATTTATATCTTTGATCCATTTGGGAATATACTTTGGTCTAAGAAATAAGGCAGGGATACAAATTCTTTTATTTACTGATTAGCCAGCTGTCTCTAAACCATTTATTTTGGTCTATTTTTTCCTCATGGATATGTTATGTCACCTTTATCATATACTAAACTTTCAAATATCTTACTTTGAACTTTATGAAATTGCCATTTTTTTTCAGGTCAGAGCTGGTGGAATACCAGCAATTTCAAATAATCATCCTATATTTGGGTAAGTTTCTGAATTCTCAATTTTAAAGCATGGATTAAGACTGCCTTAAGAGCAATGTTCCATCAACTGATGCTCTAACCAGCGGACTGTTTGTTTTTTTTTTTGGCTGAGGATGGGTTTGCACCTGCCACCTCGGGCATATTGGGCCAGTGCCCTACCCTTTTGAGTCACAGGCACCACCCGAGCAGAATGAGTTTTATTCTCACCACATGCTTACCATTTAGTGCTATCATTGCTTAATAACTTAACAAGTTAAATGGAGTAGTTAGCCCTCCATACCCATGGGATTCAACCAACCACAGACTAAAAATGCAGTTAGGCCTATGATGATGACTGCATCTAAAGTGAAAATGTGCAGACTTTTTTCTTTCTTTCTTTTTTTTTTTGAGACAGAGCCTCAAGCTGTGGCCCTGGGTAGAGTGCCATGGCATCACAGCTCACAGCAACCCCCAACTTCTGGGCTTAAGTGATTCTCTTGCCTCAGCCTCCCAAGTAGCTGGGACTACAGGCACCCACTACAGTGCCCGGCTATTTTGTGGTTGCAGCCGTCATTGTTGTTTGGCAGGCTGGGGCTCGATTCAAACCCACCACCTTAGGTGTATGTGGATGGTGCCTTAGCCGCTTGAGACTTTTTTCTTATCATTATTCCCTAAACAATATAGTGTAGCAATTATTTACACAGAATTTACACTTTATTAGGTATTATAAGCAATCCAGACATGGTTTAAAGTATATGAAAGGATATGTGTAGATTACATACAATTACTACAATATAACAAGGACTTGAGCATCCCTGAATTTTTGGTATCCGTGGGGGTCCTGGCACCAACCCCATATAGAGATTTTCAAATCTTTGTTAATTTAATCAGTAAAAGTGGCACTCATCTTCATTTGCATATCTAATTTTATGGTTATGCCATTTGTATTTCCTCTTCTGTTCATGTCTGCTGGTCTCTACTACTCACTTTACTACAACTTTACATACTTTTCTTATTTACTTATAAAAGTTTTTTTATTTTAGTTATCTTAAAGCATAGCCATATTTGTTGCAAATATTTTGTTTGCCTTTTGCGTTCAAATCATAGGATATTTTCTCATACCTAAGTTTTTGTTTTATGAAGTAAAATTATCCATCTTTTTTCTTAATTTCTTCCTCTGCTCTTAATATTTTGTAATCTAAAAAATATCATTTTGCAGATGATTTGTATTTCTGAAAATTTTTTTTTTTGAGACACAGTCTCACTATGTTGCCCTCAGTGGAGTGCCATGGTATCACAGCTCACAGCAACCTCACCCCAACAACTCTTGGGCTTAAGCAATTCTCTTGCCTCAGCCTCCCAAGTAGCTGGGACTACAGGCACTCACCACAATGCCTGGCTATTTTTTTGTCGTTGCAGTTGTCATTGTCGTTTAGCTGGCCTGGGCTGGATTTAAACCTGCCACCCTTGGTACATATGGCTGCTGCTGTAACCACTGTGCTACTGGGCACCAAGCCTATTTCTGAAAATTCTAATATATTACATACAGATCAGTTATCATCTGCTGATTCAAAATAAATCTTTTAAAACTGAAATTAAAAAAAAATTCTATAATCAAAGCATGATGGCTCTTTCAGCACTTCAAAGATAAACAACTAGTCAACATGCCTTTCTAACAACCAGAGGCGGCTTGCAATTATAGTAAACTAACAAGGAAACTTGCTAACCTTGAAAAGTGCATCTTTCAGACTCCGCAGAGTTGTTCCAAGCTGTAAATCTTTGGCAGAACTAAACCAGTCAAGAAGTACCACATAATCCACATTCCCCCTCTTCTTCCATGTGTCTTTAGAATCATCTGGGAGGTTTGCTTCAATCCGACTAGCAGTGACTCTGAAATGTATTAACATTTGTACTGATAGGGCAAAAGTTGATGAGAAATCCTAATATACTAACATAAGACACTGAGTTTTGCTCTATAGTCTGTACCATACCATTATAACTTTAAATATATTTCTTTTCTAAGGTCAGATTGTATATTAAGATGTTAAATAGCCTAAAATGTTAAACCCCTTTACTACTGCATAGTGCTAGAATATGATTTTAGTAATTATTAGATGAAAAAAAATAGACTCAATTCTGATCCTTTCTTTTTAAAAGGGAAACTGGGTGTGCTGGCATGTGCCTATAATCCCAGCTACTTGGGAAGCTAAGGCAGGAGGATCTCTTGGGCTCAAGGTAAACCTGGGCAACAGAGACTTTGTTGCTCAAAAATAAAAATTATATAAAAAAAAAAAAAGAGAGAAAGAAAGAAATGGCTAAAACTGAAAACAGAGGAAGTCATTTGAGCACCTCTCTCAGCTAAATATAAACTAGGGAATCATCTGGGTGACATTATTTCTATTTTAGTACTCTTATACATATATAGATAATGAACAGTTAACCAAATACCAAAATGTTTATTTGACAAACACATACAGCATTTAGAATGTGCCAGTTACTGTTTTAAATGCTTTATACTCATTACACTCACTACAGTCCTATAAAATAAACATTATTAATTATCTCCATTGTATAAGCATGGGTGATCTGTGGCACAAAGAAGCTGAGACTGTTCAAGATTACCGCTGATGAGTGGAGCCAGAATTAAAGCTCAAGCAATCTAGTTCACATCCACCCTCTTGGTTACATATTGCCTTGTTTATCATCAACTGTGAATAATATCAACTCTACATTAAAAAACTCTGTCCAGGTCCATCTTTTGCTCACATAAAGCTGAAGTCTAGATGCTGAACCAGGAGGATCGCCTGAGCCCAGGAGTTTGGGGTTGCAGTGAGCCATGACTACACCATTGTCAGTCACTACAATAGCCTGGTCAATGGGTCACGACCCTATTCCAATGTCTCAAAAAAAAAAAAAAAGGCTAAATTCCTTACAATGGTCTGCCACACACATATATCCACAATCCTATTATCTCAACCTTCTGATCTCTAACCACTTGCCCCCTTATTCAATTCTCCCCAGTCATTGCCCTCCTGTTGTTCCTGGTTCAGCCAAGTATGCTCTTACTTAAGGGCCTCTGTCTGAAACCCTCTTCTCCCAGACATCTGCATTTCTTTTTTTTTTTTTTTTTTTGAGACAGAGACTCAAGCTATCCCCCTGGGTAGAGTGCCATGGCATCACAGCTCATAGCAACCTCCAACTCCTGGGCTCAAGCGAGTCTCCTGCCTCTGCCTCCCAAGTAGCTGGGACCATAAGCGCCCGCCACAACGCCCGGCCATTTTATGGTTGCAGCCATCATTGTTGTTTGGCGGGCCCGGGCTGGGGATGTGAACCCGCCACCTTAGGTGTACGTGGCTAGCGCCTTAGCCGATTGAGCCACATCTGCATTTCTTTAAGGTGAACTAGTAACTTCTCTTCAAGACTCTCCTAAATTAAAAGACCTATCCTAACACACACGCGCGCAATTTGACACTCCTATTTCATGGCACTTATCAACATCAAACGTGACATGTATTCTAAGTTTTTCTTGAGTCTTACCTATCCCACCTCCTTGTTAACATAAAAGGTCCACGAAGGCAATTTTTTTTTGTTCCACAAAAGCAATTTTTTTCTGTTCAATGGCTTAACCTCAACACTTAGAACCATAGTAACCCAGACCACAGTAAGTGCTCAGTGAATGTTTGTTGAATTAATAACACAGATTCACTCTCCCAGTTAAGGAGTTCCATATTATACCTAGTAAAGCACTTAGTATACAGCAGGCATTTCAATATTCAACTGTCAAGCTGGGCAGAATTGGTGAAACTTTTATCCACAAGTAAAACTTAACAGTTTGGATTATTTAAAAAACTTTTTTAGAAATCCTGTTCCCATATAATAATGTTGGTTACTGTATCTTCTAGGGAGAAAAAAAAACAAACATAAAATATTGCCTCATAATATCTTCTCTGGATACAATGGTCAGAAAGATGCTTAGTCAACAAAGAATGAGAAAAAATGAAATGTGGTATGAAGGACCATTACTCTAGGGGTCCATCTGCTCAAATACTGTTCTTAGGATTAGTACTCTACAGTAAACATTTTGGGAAATAATGGTATCAACCAGTGTTTCCCAAACTTCAGTCTTTTGTGTATCTTCTTCACAATTTGTTCTAACTCTGCTCTACCTACCCTATTACTCACTCTTTAAACTTAATCATTAACTTAATTAATTTAAAGTAATCTTTTACTTAAATTTAATAGAAAATTGTATGGCCCAATATACTTGGAAAAACAGCATCATATCCAATACATAAAAGGTTAAGTCTAAAAATAAAATAGAGGCTCAGTGCCTGTGGCTCAAGTGACTAAGGCACCAGCCACATACATCTAAGGTGGTGGGTTCAAATCCAGCCCAGGCCCGCCAAACAACGACAGCTACAACAAAAAAAATAGCCAGGCATTGTGGCTGGCACCCATGGTCCCAGTTACTTGGGAGGCTGAGGCAGGAGACTCACTTGAGCCCAGGAGTTGGAGATTGCTGTGAGCTGTGATGCCACCCACGGCACTCTACCCAAGGGGATAGCTTGAGGCTCTGTCTCAAAAAAATAAAAAAAAATAAAAAATAAAAATAAAATAGATAGTGTTATATATAAAAGAACACCACACAGCAATGAAAACGAACAAACCGCAACTACACACAATAATGGGATGACTCCCACAAACATGGGTTGAGTACAAAAAGCAAGACACAAAAGATTATATATTATACACTTCCACTTATATGAAGTATAAAAGTAGGCAAAAAGAACATACTCTGTTAGAAGCTGGTGGTTCCTTCGGTAAGTGGAAACTTACAACAGCTATATCAGAGGTTTTAGAGTAATCATACTGTTCTGTTTCTTGATCTTGATCTTGATGTTAAGTGGGTACATTCTGTTTATGAAAACTATTGGCCTAAACACTTAGGATAGAAATATTTTGGTATATGTACTATGATGTATTAAAATATAAAAATAGAGGGTGGCGCCTGTGGCTCAAAGGAGTAGGGCACCAGCCTTATATGCCAGAGGTGGCAGGTTCAAACCCAGCCCTGGCCAAAAACTGCAAAAAAAAAAAGAAATATATAGATAGATAGATAATAAAAAATGAAAGTAATTACTATTAACTAGCTGTAAATACTATTGGCCCTCAGAAAGCTGAGACCTGCTCTCTCTTTAGTTAAGACAGGGACATTAAGGACAGGTGTTGTGGTCCTGTGGTAGTACCAGGCCCTGTGGAAAAGGATGTGTATATAACATTTCTCATTTAAACTTCCTGAGACCTCTATGAGATGGGCACTCTTATTTTATGATGGAAACATGGGCTTAGACAGGCCACTAGCTAAAAATAATACAGCTAATCTAATAAGTGATGGAGTTATTTGAACACAGTCTAACTTCAGAATCTATACTTTTTCTTAAGCACTTCTTTTAAAAAAAGGATTCATACACACTTATAACAGAGAATAGTATGGGGAATTTTGATATGTAAAACAATTCAATTAGTTAGCAATTTTAGTTAATTTGGTACATTATGATTCACAAGCTTACAAACAGAAAATAAGTCAGTCAACAAATACCACAGATAGGAGAAAACAACTAAACTGGAATGTCCCCACGTCCCCAACTTTATCCTTTAAAAAGGACAAGGTATGTCTTTAAGAAGCAAAGAATAAAAGAGTTAATAGGAAAAGACAAGACAACTGCATCATAATTAGCTTGACTACTAAATATTAACATTTACTAAGGTCCACCATTCAGTATTTTATCTAAACACACAATAACCCACCCTGGACTGATGGCTTCTTCAGGAACACTGAGAGAATGTAAAATACAAGAATCCTGATAATCCTGCATTCTTCGAGCATCCATTATAATCAAGCTGATGTTCTGATCCATCATCATTGTATACAGTTCCTTTGCTGTGATTGCTCCTTGGAAATGAGAGAGACACTATTAAGTGACGACAAACATTAAGTGCTGTGTGCTGGTCTATCAGTAAGCACAGGACAAACAACACTTTTCCTAAAAGAGGAACGTATACCAAGGCTCAGCACCTGTAGCTCAAGTGGCTAAGGTGCCAGCCACATACACCAGAACTGGTGGGTTCGAATCCAGCCCGGGCCTACCAAACAATGACAACTGCAACCCAAAAATAGCTAGGCATTGTGGCGGGTACCTGTAGTCCCAGCTATTTGGGAGGCTGAGGCAAGAGAACTGCTTAAGCCCAGGAGTTGGAGGTTGCTGTGAGCTGTGATGCCCCAGCACTCTACCCAGGGCAACAGCTTGAGGCTCTGTCTCGAAAAAAAAAGAAAGTATACCGAGTGTCATATGTTTGCTATCCTATCATACTACTTACTACCTTTTAAACTGATATTAAATATTATTTGTGTCTTAAACATTTGCTAAGAAACCAGTCCAGTGTTCTGTGTGGAGGCCGTGTGTAGTGGTTCACATGTATAATCCTAACATTTTGGAAGGCCAACGTGGGAGTACCACTTGAGGCCAGGAGTTTGAGAGAAGGCGGTAACATAGGGAGATGATGTTTCCAAGTGTGGAGGCACGTATTTGTAGTCCCAGCTACTCAGATGGCTGAGGCAGAATGATCGCTGAGTCTAGGAATTCAAGGCTATAGTGAGCTATAAGCCCACCACTGCACTAGTCTGGGTGACAGAGCAAGACCATGTCTCCAAAAAATAAATAAATAAAATAAAGACTTAAATACCAAAACTTGCTACTGAGGTTACAACTATATCTGGTATTGGCTCTGTTGCTGGTATAAAATAAATATGTGTGTCTTATGAAAACAGTCTGTTTTTTAAAATAAAGACATTAGAAAAATGTTAAACTGGGGAGCAGCACCTGTGGCTCAGTGAGTAGGGTACCAGCCCCGTATACCCACAGTGGCAGGTTCAAACCTGGCCCCAGTCAAACTGCAACAAAAAAATAGCCAGGCATTGTGGAGGGCACCTGTAGTCCCAGCTATTAGGGAGGCTGAGGCAAGAGAATCGCCTAAGCCCAAGAGCTAGAGGTTGCTGTGAGCTGTGATACCACATCACTCTACCGAGGGCAACAAACTGAGACTCTGTCTCTAAAAAAAAGAAAAATGTTAAATTAGAAGAAACATCTTCGGGTTAAAAAATTCTCAAACATTCCTAAAATCAAAAGTGCTTGATGAGATCTTTTGGACACTATTTGAAGAACTTTTTGAGGCCAGGCCTGGTGGCTCATGCCTGTAATTTCAGCATTCTGGAAGGCCAAGGTAGGTGAGTTGCCTGAGCTCTGGTGTTCAAGATCAGTCTGAGCAAGAGTGAGACCCCATCTCTAAAAATAGGTGGGCTTTTTGGTGGGCGCTTGTAGTCCCAGCTACTTGGGAGGCTGAGGCAAAAGAATTGCTTGAGCCCAAGAGTTTGAGGTTGCTGTGAGCTATGATGTCACAGCACTCTACCAAGGGCGAGAAAGTGAGACTGTCTCAAAAAAAAAAAAAAAAAAAACTGGCTCGGTGCCGGTGGCTTAATCAGCTAAGGCACCAGCCACGTACACCTAAGGTGGCGGGTTCAAATCCCCAGCCCGGACCACCAAACAATGATGGCTACAACCAAAAAATGGCCAGGCGTTGTGGCGGGTGCCTGTGGTCCCAGCTACTTAGGAGGCGGAGGCAGGAGACCGCTTGAGCCCAGGAGTTGGAGGTTGCTATGAGCTGTGATGCCATGGCACTCTACCCAGGGGGATAGCTTGAGGCTCCGTCTCAAAAAAAAAAAAAAAAAAAAAATTTGTTGTATGGCAATATTTTAAGAGAAGTTATTTTGGTGTTGCATATAATTATAAATAAATTAAACCTTTTCTGAAAGAGGGAAAACTTCTCTAGTAGATGAAGATAGCATCCTGAGTCATCTTGTTCAGGTCACATATTTGTGACTACAGCATCAACATCTTCTACAAGTAACTTTCAAACTGCTAATTTGGACTTTTTCAAGAACCCTTATGGCTTGGCGCCTGTGGCTCAAAGGGCTAAGGCGCCAGCCACATACACCTAAGGTGGCGAGTTCGAATCCAGCCCGGGCCGCCAAACAACAATGATGGCTGCTACCAAAAAATAGCTGGGCATTGTGGCAGGCGCCTGTGGTCCCAGCTACTTGGGAGGCTGAGGCAGGAGACTCGCTTGAGCCCAGGAGTTGGAGGTTGCTTTGAGCTATGATGCCATGGCACTCTACCCAGGGGGATAGCTT
>CAUYQV010182041.1:0-51195 GCA_963574575.1 Galagoides demidoff
CTGCCAAACAACAATGATGGCTGCAACCAAAAAATGGCCGGGCGTTGTGGCAGGCACCTGTGGTCCCAGCTACTTGGGAGGCGGAGGCAGGAGATTCACTTGAGCCCAGGAGTTGGAGGTTGCTATGAGCTGTGATGCCATGGCACTCTACCCAGGGGGATAGCTTGAGGCTCCGTCTCAAAAAAAAAAGGGGGGGGGTTATTTTTTGGGCGGCGCCTGTGGATTAGCAGGTAGGGTGGCAGCCTCATATACCGAGGGTGGCGGGTTTAAACCCGGCCCCAGCCAAACTGCAACAAAAAAATCACTGGGCGTTCTGGTGGGCGCCTGTAGTCCCAGCTTCTTGGGAGGTTGCGGCAAGAGAATCACCTAGGCCCAGGAGTAGGAGGTTGCTGTCAGCTGTGTGACACCACGGCACTCTATTGAGGGTGATAAAGTGAGACTCTGTTGCTGCCAAAAAAAATAAAAAAGAGGGTTATAGAATTTCTAAGGCTGAGTACAGTGGCTCCTGCCTATAATCCTAGCACTCTGGGAGGCCGAAGTGGGTAGATTGCCTGAGCTCACGGGTTTGAGACCAGCCTGAGCCAGAGTGTGACTTTGTCTCTAAAAAATAGCTAGGTGTTGTGGCGGGCACCTGTAGTCCCAGCTGCTTGGGAGGCTGAGACAGGAGAATTGCTTGAGCCCAAGAGTTTAAGGTTGCTGTGAGCTATGACCCCATGGCACTTTACCAGAGGCCACAAAGAGACTTTGTCTCAAAAAAAAAAGAAAAAAAAAGTGGTTATTTTTGCTTTACATTTAATGTTGAAATAGTCTCAATTGTTTTGGCTAAATTATATTGCCCTGAATTCTGTATTTCCATTCATGATGATATATTTAAAATCGAAGGGGTACAAAATAAAAATCTAAATATTGGAAGTCTGGTATACATTACTGTTTTTTGGAATAAGATTTAATACTCCTGCTTATATCAGAATGTCATGAATGGCATGTAGCTGCAGTAACTTCTGTTGGCCAGAATATAAAACCTAATTTTCACTGGGCATAGTGGCTAATGCTTTTAATTCTAGCACTTTGAGAAGCTGAGGCAGAATTGCTTGAGGACAGAAATTCGAGACCCACCTGGGCACCATAGTGAGATCCCTGTGCCTAAATAGAAAATAAAAAAATTAGTGCTTCTATAGTCCTAGCTACTGGGGAGGGTGAGGGTAGATGATCACTTGAGCCCAGGAATCTGAGGTTACAGTGAATTGTGATCATGCCACTTGTACTTTAGCCTGAGTGATAGAGTAAACTCCTGTTTCTAAACAAAATAAAACAAAATTCTATTCTTTGTTTTGATTAAGATTCTTAGTCCTCTTTTCCAGATGGAACCATGGAGGGTGTGGAAGAGAAGAAAAAGAAGGTTCCTGCTGTGTCAGAAACCCTTAAGAATAAGTGAAAGAATTTTGCAGAGCTGAAGATCAAGCGTCTGCGAAAGAAGTGTGCCCAAAAGATGCTTCGAAAGGCAAGGAGGAAGCTTATGTGTCAAAAAGCCAAGTATTATCATAAAGAATACAGATGTACAGAACTGAGATTCGGATGGCTGGGATGGCAAGGAAAGCTGGCAACTTCTATTTGCCTGCAGAACCCAAATTGGCGTTTTTCATCAGGATCTGAGGTATCAATGGTGTGAGTCCAAAGGTCCGAAAGGTGTTGCAGCTTCTTCGCCTTCACCAGATCTTCAGTGAAACTTCTGTTGAGCTCAACAAGGCTTCAATTAACATGCTACGGATTGTAGAAATATTGCATGGGAATACCCAAATCTGAAGTCAGTAAATGAGCTAATCTACAAATGTGGTTATGGCAAAATTATTAAGAAACTAATTGCATTGACTGATAGTTTGTTTGCTCGATGTCTGGGTAAATATGGCATCATCTGCATGGAGGATCTGATTTATGAGATTTATACTGTTGGAAAACGCTTCAAAGAAGCATGTAACTTCTTGTGGCCCTTCAAGTTATCGTCTCCATGGGGTGGAATGAAGAAAGAGACAACCCACTTTGTAGAAGGTGGAGGTGCTGGTAACAGGGAAGACCAAATCAATAGGCTTATTAGAAGAATGCACTAAGGCAGTGGTTCTCAACCTTCCTAATGCCACAATGTATTTTCTTTTTCTTTTTTTTTTTTTTGACACAGAGCCTCAAGCTATCCCCTTGGGTAGAGTGCCATGGCATCACAGCTCATAGCAACCTCCAACTCCTGAGCTCAAGCGAGTCTCCTGCCTCCGCCTCCCAAGTAGCTGGGACCACAGGTGCCCGCCACAACACCTGGCCATTTTTTTTGGTTGCAGCCATCATTGTTGTTTAGCGGGCCTGGGCTGGGGATTCGAACCCGCCACCTTAGGTGTATGTGGCTGGCGCCTTAGCCGATTGAGCCACAGGCGCCGAGCCGCCACAATGTATTTTCATTGTTAAAAAGAGGTTGCAGCCCACAGGTTGAGAACCGCTGAACTGAAGTATCTGCCTTGATTGTTTTTGTAATCAATTACAAAACAGTTAATAAACAGTGATTGCTTTCAAAGTGAAAAAAAGGAAAAGATTCTTAGGCCACATGCAGTGGCCCGTGCCTGAAATCCTAGTACTCTGGGAGGTTGAGGTGGGTGGATTGCTTGAGCTCAAAAGTTGGAGACCAGACTAAGCAAGAGCAAGACTCTATATCTAAAAGAAAAAGAAAAATAGCCAGGCATTGTGGTATCCTTCTGTAGTGCCAGCTACTTGGGAGGCTGAAGCAAGAGGATCTCTTGAGCCCAAGAGTTTGAGGTTGCCGTGAGCTATGATGCCACGGCACTGTATCAAGAGCAACAAATACCATCAAAAACAAAATTCTTTTATTAAACCAAATATGGGTATCAAATGGGTTTTAGATGATGCTAACAGTCTTAACTTTCAAAGATAGCAGGGAAAATTAACATCTCTAAAACACTTAGAGAAGTGTTTACAAGCTGGCTTGGCGCTTGTGGCTCAAGCGGCTAAGGCGCCAGCCACATACACCTGAGCTGGTGGGTTCGAATCCAGCCCGGGCCTGCTGCAACCAAAAAAAAAATAGCTGGGCATTGTGGTGGGCGCTTGTAGTCCTAGCTACTTGGGAGGTGGAGGCAGGAGAATTGCTTGAGCCCAGGGCGACAGCTTGAGGCTCTGTCTCAAAAAAATAAATAAATAAAAATAAATAAATACTCATAAGCTGATAGGTACTTAGAATATTGATACAAGATAAAATTTAGTCTTCATGGTAAAAATACCATTTTTGAAAGGTAAAAGTAACCTGCAATTAAAGGGAATAAATTATGTATAAGCGCAATTGTACTGTCAAAATTTAGAGATCAAATGCCCTGCAAATTATTTCATGAGTAATATATAAACTTGAATATTCAGTCATTAAACTTTGTCAAAAATAGTAAGAAATATGTTAGGTCTTTAAGTTGTCATACTTCTCTGTTAAAATTCTCAATTTTCAGCTATTATGAAGTATCGGAATAGGAAGTTAATTCAGGTAAAGCACAATTACTGCTTGAAACCTAATGCTTTTTCTCCTTCATTGTATCTCTAAACTGCTTTTCTAAATGCTTTGAAAACTTTTTCATACCTATAAATGTTGTTATTTGGAGTAGTTTTGGCTTTGTGGTTAGTTGTTTAGTTTTGTACAGTCAGTGTAACTATTATATGTCACTGTGCAAATAAATTCATCATTTCCAATATTTCAATGTGTATTTTATTCCTTGCATGTTAAATATTACCTAGGGATGTAACTTGATTACCATTTTCATCTAAGACTGAAGTTGGAATGTTTGCTCTTTTCAATACTGTGGTCACTGTCTCTTTCACAGTTCTTACTGTTATCTAGACTTTGTATATGGAAAACAAACTTAAAAACTATTGAAAAGCATAGAATATGATACTGGAGTAGATATAAGCATGAAAAGGAAAAGTTGTGTATTCTAAGATTCAAACTTTGTTTTGAGACAGTCTTGTTTTGTAATCCTGGGTAGGGTGCAGTGGTGCATGGTAGTTCACTGAAACCTGTGCTCAGGTGATTTTCTTGCTTCAGCCTTCTGAATAGCTATAGCTGGGACTACAGGCAGGTGCCATAAGGAATGGCTAATTTTTCTATTTTTAGGCTGGCATTGAAGTCCTAAACTCAAAACAATCCTTCTGGCTCTCAGAATGTTAGGATTATAGGCATGAGCCACTAAGCCTAGCCAGATTGAAATTTATATGGTATGCATGTCATATAACTGTTCAATGATTCTACATAAACCAAGAAAATTATCAAAGATATAAACAGGTAATTTATAAACAGATAAGCATCCTTGACATTCCAGACATTCACACGGAAAGCTACTCAATCTCATTACTAATCAAAGAATTATACATTAGAATAATATTGAGATACCATTACACTATGATTGGAAAAAAATGAAAACATTTCCTCATGTTGCTGAGTCTGGAGCATTGAACTCATACTTGGCTGGTGGCAGTGAAATGTATGTTATTACTTTGGAGAGTGGTTTAGCAATATCTAGTTTATTTGAAGATTCTTATAACAACCCAGTCTGTGGGTATTATATTCTAGAAGAATTTTTGGCAGGTGTACTCAAGGAGATGTGCAGAATATTCAGTACATTTTTAATTCTAATTGTAATAACCTGGAATTAATGTCCATTAGAAGATGGGTAACTATACTTCACGGTGGGTGGTGGCTGTTAAAATGAGTTAATGCAAAATGAATTAACATAGTAACTTGGGTACATGTCCAGGAAGTGATCATATTACAGTGCAGTGGTAATTTAGCTAGGATAGTGAAGTTAAGTACTGGTGAAATTGGAATGCTTTGTGGTTTTGAACTTTATATGAGATTATACCTTTTTCTGTAGTTTAGTATTTCTACATTTGGTGTAATTAAAACCAGAAAATGCACAAAAGGCTCAAACAGCCAAAAACAGTTGATAGGGATGGCAGGGTTTATACATGAACATTGAATTTTCTTTGAATCCTATTTGTACCACTAAACTCTCAGAAGATATTTTAGGAAAGGTATACAAAGGCCAAGATGACCCAAGGGAATTACTGTGAATTAGTTGCAAACAGACAAAACTAGTAGGAAGTTGCTTAACTAAGGCAGTTTAACTGAAGGACAAAGGTTTAGTCAGTATTATGAATTCACGAAGGGGTTTGCAGAGTTTGGTTTCCCTTACTTAGCTGATCGTACCTGTTACTAATTCATAATAGGGTTACTTCTGGAAAGGTGGCTACAAAAGACATTAAAGCTTATAATCTGAGGCCTCTCTTCCTCAGCATTTTTTTTTAAGTTTTCCAATATTTTATTAGGCAATTTTTAAAATTGTTTTAGGTTCATTGAGGTTACAAAGAATTATGTGACACTGATTGCATTTGTTAGATAAAGCGCCTCTTATAATTGTGTCCTGCCCTCAAGAGTTATGTCATACACCACAACCCTCCCATCTCCCTACTTCCTCCTTTCGCCCTCATTCCACTGCGCCCCCCCCCCCATTGATTTGCGTTTTTCTCTTATGAGAGTATGTATTAGATCGTCTACTGGCTTCAGATTAGGATTGAGTATATTGGATTCTTCTCCATTCTTATGATGCTTTACTAAGAATGTATTAGGCAATTTTTAAAACATACAGTACAGTTGAAAGAATTATACAGTGATCACCCATACATCCACCACATACATTTTATCATTTTTTTTCTTCTTCACATGTAGGGAATTTGTTCATAGAGAGGCCACAAGTTCTGTGCCCCTGATCACAATGATTCCGGTTTCCTGTTGGGCATGTTATAAACAGAGGAGCCATTCTTTAGCCCCCTTGATCTGAGCACACCCCTTTTGGTTTTGTTTTTTTTTTTTTTGGCCGGGGCAGGTTTGAACCTGCCACAGGCTGGCGCCCTACTCCTTGAGCCACAGGTACAGAGAGTCTCACTATGTCGCCCCTGGTAGAATGCTGTAGCGTCACAGCGCACAAGAACCTCAAACTCTTGCCCCAGCCTCCCAAGTAGCTGGTGGGACTATAGGCGCCCACCCCAAGGCCCTGCTATTTTTTGTTGTATTTGTCATTTTAAAGCTGGCCTGGGCCGGGTTTGAACCCGCTACCGTTGGTGTATGTGGCTGGCGCCGAGCCGATTCTTCAGCTTAATTTTAAACTAAATTGAGCGATAGGATCTGTTGTCACAGCTTTAAGGTGATCTACCTGTGTGCCGTCCTGTAATTGGTGGTGGTGTTTGTATGGTAGTAATTTTATTCTATTGCTGTTACCTGTTCCTTTTCTTTGCTCACCTTAACAACTGTCATTTTCTGTTTATCTTTATAAGTTTAAATTCTTTTCTTCTTTAAGAAGAGTAGAGTGTTGTGCAATCATGGCTCACAGCAACCTCCAACTCTTGGGCCTCCGGAGTAGTGGGACTACAGGCGCCTGCCACAACACCCACTATTTTTTGTTGTTGCGGTTTGGCCTGGGCCGAGTTTGAACCCGCCACCCTTTGTATATGGGGCTGGGGCCCTACTAACTGAGCCACAGGCGCCGCCTATAGGTTTAAATTCTAACAGCACGCAGGTAGATCACCTTAAAGTTGTGACACCCAATCTTACTGCCGAATTTCAAGTGCTGAAATGAATGTTTATGTATCTAGCTGGACACAAGAGTCTCACGTTGTTGCCCTTGCGTCATAGGTCACAGCAACCTCAAACTTTTGGGCTCAAGAGATCCTCTTGAACCTCCCAAGTAGCTGAAACTACAGGCGCCCACAACAGTGCTAGGCTAGTTTTTATTTTTGGTAGAGACTGGGATCTTCCTCTTGTAATTCCATTCGCCTCAGCCTCCCAGAGTGCTAGGAATACAGGTGTAAGCCGCCGCGCCCGGTCTGTAATGAATGTTCATAATGCAGAGTCAAAGTTATAATTTCTTTAAATGTGTAAGGAGGATGTGTAAAAGCTGGAAAGATGTTTAGTCCAAGATGGATAGAAAATGAAATGGAGGTGACAGTTGTCCAACTACGGGTATCACACAATTTCTTAGAATTTCTCCTGATACTTAGAAAGTCTGTGCTGCCCACTATAATGCACCCGATTTTCCTAGAAAACACAAGATTCACGCCTTCGTTTGGCCCTTAGGCGTGGGGTCTGACGGCCACAGCCTAGTCCACACGTCCCAGAATCCTGCGCACCATCCCCAGGGCGGCCGCCCAGCAGGCCTTGCGGCGACTGCGCATGCGCTGTTTGACGTAGTGTCGACAGGCGCCTTCACACGGAGAATCTTCGCTGGTCCTGAAGGTGTGGAGGCGGTTTCCCGCGCTTTTTCTAAGGCACGTCAGATTAAGTATTTTATTTATGTTACTACTATTATTATTATTTTCTCTGTCGAGCGGGGAAAGCAGGCTGAAAATTCGAGTGGACTTTTTGTAGGTATTTTTCTCTAAAAATTGCTCCTCGGCTTGTGTTGCCCATTAAATCGGCTTTTTTCCCCTCCCGTGGGAAACTTGTAATTGGCTACGCCTCTCTCTCTGCCTGAGAAAGGCCTGAGCTTCAGAACTGTTTCCAGCTTACCTGCTTCCAGTATGCCCATTGCCCTGCTGGAAAGTAAGATAGGCCTCCGAACTCTGGCTGTCAGGTGGCATTTACCTGGGGAAACTCACCCAGTGGGAACATTTGGGATAAAGGTGTCAGAGTGTTGCTGTTGGCTCCTGTGAACAAAGCAACATTCCTTTTTCTTTTTCCTTTTTTAAAAAAAAAAAAAAATATATATATATATTTTAAATTTCAGATTAGCATGAGGGTACAATTAGGTTACAGTGTTTGTATTTGTTAGGCAGAGTCCCTGTTGTAGTTGTGTCCTGCACCCAGGAGGTGTGCCATATACCCTTATATTGTGCCCATTAGGTAGGAGCACAATAATTCCACCACCCTGTCTTTCTCCTCTCTCCTCCCTAAAACAACATTCTTGACCATTTGTCAGTCTATAAATGTAAAGATTGATCCTTGGTGTATTACTATTATTTTATGCAATATATGGCTTGGTATGTCCAGAATATTGCTTTATTTTTATGAATGTTTTAAGCAGAAGCATAGCATTGAGTAGTACAGTGTTTATATTAATTGTTTAACTCACCATAAAATATCTGCAGAAAAGCAAAGTTTATGCAGACTTTCTGTCTATATCATGGTGAATTACTCGTATATTAGGTTAGTTTCCATGCAGTGCTAACAGGCTGCTTTTCTTAAGTCAGGAAAATGTGAGACCTGCATATGTGAAAAGCCTAAAAGTATAGCATAAAACTTTGCACTAAAGAATGACTGAAATCAGTGCATGGACTTTTAAGTTTGTCAAGTGTCATATATGGTCTTTCTACTAAAATATTGTAGGAGGCCAGGTGAGGTTGGTCATGCCTGTAATCCTGGCATTGCGAGAGCAGAGGTGAGTGTATCACCAGAGTTCAGGAGTTTGAGATCAGCCTGAGCAAGAGTGAGACCCCATCTCTACTAAAAATAGAAAAATACCTGGGCATTGTGGCAGTTGCCTGTAGTCCTAGATACTTGGGAGGCTGAGGCAAGGGGATCACTTGAGCCCAAGACCTTGAGGTTGCTGTTAGCTATCTCACCACAGCACTCTACCCAGGGCAACAGGGTGAGACTATGTCAAAAAAAAAAAAAGTTCTAAGACGTATGAATGGGTAATAAATTAGGGTTTTTGTTTAGGTTTTTGAGGAATGGTAGAAAACACTGCTTTAATTTTTACTTGTTTGTATTTTGTAACTACTGCTTCCTTAGCTTTTTATTTTATTTTCTTTCTTTCTTTTTTTTTTTTATAGAGACAGAGTCTCACTTTATCGCTCTTGGTAGAGTGCTGTGACAACCTCCAACTCCTGGGCTTAGATGATCCTCTTGCCTCAGCCTCCCGAGTAGCTGGGACTACAGTCACTGGCCACAGTTCCTGGCTATTTTTTTGTTGCAGTTTGGCCAGGGCCAGGTTGGAACCTGCCACCCTTGTTATATAGGGCTGGTGCCCTAACCAGTAAGCCACAGGCACCGCCCTCTTTTTCTTTTTCTTTTGAGCTTGGGTCTCCCTCTGTTGCCCGGAGTTAGGTGGTAGTGACTGTATCATACCTTGAACTCCTGGGCCCAAGCAATTCTCTTGCCTCAACCTCCTAAGTAGCTGGACATATAGGCATTGGCCACCACAGCCAGCTAATTTAAAAAAAAAAATTATCTTGTAGTGCAGGGGTCTTGCTGTTGTCCCCAAACTGGTTTTGAACTTCGGACCTCAAGTTATCTTTCTGGCTCAACCTTCCAAAATGTTAGGATTATAGGTGTGAGCCACTGTGCCTGGCCTTGTAAATGTTCCAAAACTTTTTTTCACTGTACATGTTAGTTTTGACCTTAGTAAGATTTATTTATTTATTTATTTTTTTACCTTTGTAAAAGAGATTTGTAACCTGTCTTTAAGGCAGATTTACAAAGATTGTCACAAATCTGTTAAGATTTGTAACCTGTCTTTAACTTTTCCCTAAATTTTTTTAGAAACGGGGCAAGGTGGCTCACACCTGTAATCCCAGCACTTCAGAGGCCGAGGCGGGTGGATCTTCTATGCTCAGAGGTTTCTGGTCTGAGTCAGTGTGAGACCTTGTCTCTAAAAATAGCTAGGCGTTGTGGCTGGTGCCTGTAGTCCCAGCTACTTGGGCAAGAGAATCGCTTGAACCCAAGAGTTTGAGGTTGCTGTGAGATGATTCCATGGCACCCTACCAAGGGTGACAAAGTGAGACTCTGTCTCAAAAAAAAAGACTTTTTTTTTTTAGGAAAAAGAAAGGACAAAGGAGCACAAAAAATATTGTTGAGTGACTGAAATGAATATAATATGTTGATTAGAATAAATATGGAAACAAAATATGAATTATTTTATAATAGGATAAAAACATAAATATTTTATTTATTTTTTACTCCTTATTTATATCATTTGCATTGTAGTTTGACTTATCTGACCTTTTCATTTACTTCTTATTAGGATTCTTCAGCGTCTGGAGACCTCATTATCCTATTATGTCTTTGTGTGAAGACATGCTGCTCTGTAATTATAGAAAGTGTCGCACCAAACTCTCTGGTTATGCATGGGTCACTGCTTGCTCTCACATCTTCTGTGATCAGCATGGTAGTGGTGAGTTTAGTCGTTCACCAGCTATCTGTCCTGCCTGCAACAGTACCCTTTCTGGAAAGCTAGATATTGTCCGCACAGAACTTAGTCCATCAGAGGAATATAAAGCTATGGTATTGGCAGGACTGCGACCAGAGATTGTGTTGGACATTAGCTCCCGGGCACTGGCCTTCTGGACATATCAGGTTAGTACTTAGGCTAATTCCTCTTGAGAGTATGATTTGAGGCATATGTGGGAAGTTCTAATATTTTTTCTTTGCTATTTTATGGGTTTTTTTTTGGAGACAGAGTCTCAATTTGTTGCCCTCAGTAGAGTGCTGTGGCATCACAGCTAATAGCAACCTCAAACTATTGGGCTTAAGTGATCTCTTGCTTCAGCCTCCCGAGTAGCTGGGACTACAGGCACCCGCCACAATGCCTGACTATTTTTTGGTTGCACTTGTCTTTGCTGTTTAGCAGGTCCAGGCCAGGCTCGAACCCACCAGCTTCGGTATATGTGGCTGGCGCCCTTACTACAGCCATATTTTATGTTTTTTAATGAATCTATAGGCTGGACATAAAATTTGTGTGCAGTTTGAAATAGTTTAACATATTCAATTGCACATGAACTTTATGTCTACCCTATGGAAAAGTTTCTTTTTAATATATTGTTTTCTTTCTTTTCTTTTTTTTTTTGAGTTTCACTTTGTCACCCTAGGTAGAGTGCTGTGTCATGGCATCATAGTTCACCGCAACCTCAAACTCCTGGGCTCCAGCAATTCACTTGCCTCAGCCTCCTGAGTAGCTGGGACTATAGGTGCCTGCCACAATGCCAGGCTATTTTTCAGGTGAAATCTTGCTCTTGTTAAGGCTGGTCTTGAACTTGTGAGCTTAAGCATTCCACCTGCCTTGACCTCCCAGAGTGCTAGGATTACAGGAGCGAGGCACTATCTCCAGCTTTAATGCATTATTTTCTTCCTTTCAAAAGCATTATTGTTGCTGAAAATCCAACAGGAACCAAAAAAAAAAAAAGTCTATGATTTCATCACTCAGAGATAGCCATTGTTAAAAGCTTTATATATAAATATTATATATATATAAACCTAAACTTCTGTACAAATATAATGCCATAATACTTTTATTTTTGAGATAGAGTCTCACTTTGTCCCCCTCGGTGTAGGGCCATGGCATCTTAGCTCACAGCAACCTTAAACTCTTGGGTTTAAGTTATTCTCTTATCTCAGCCTCTGAAGTAGGTGGGACTACAGCTGCCAGTCACAACACCAGGCCATTTTTAGAGACAGGGTCTCACTCTGGCTCAGGCTAGTCTTGAACTTGTGAGCTCAGGCATCTACCCTCCTCTGCCTCCCCTAGAGTGCTAGGATTATAGGCATGAACCACCATGCCCAGCCCACAATACCGTTTTTATGATTAGTTAAAGTTGACAATGTATTATGTCTGATGAATATTTTGTTAAATATTTGTTAACTATTTTATAACCTTTTTTTTTTTTTGAGAGACAGACAGGGTCTTTCCTGCTCAGGCTAGAAAGCAGTGGTGTCATCATAGCTTCTGTAATCATATTTTTAATGGTTGCTTTGTATTATAATTTGTTCACACATTATTTATTTATTTGAGACAGAATCTTATTAAGTCGCCCTCGATAGAGTGCCACGGTATAACAGCTCACAGCAACCTCAAACTCTTGGGCTTAAGCGATTCTCTTGCCTCAGCCTCCCATATAACTGGGACTATAGGCGCTTGCCACAACGCCCAGCTATTTTTTTTTTTTTAAAGAAACAGAGTCTCTCTTTATCACCTTCAGTAGAGTGGCATCACAGTTCATAGCAACCTCCAACTCCTGGGCTTAGGTGATTCTCTTGCCTTGGCTTCCTGAGTAGCTGGGACCACAGGTACCTGCCACAAACACCCAGCTATTTTCTGTTGCAGTTTGGCTGGGGCCAGGTTCAAACCCACCACTATTGGTATATGGGGCTGGGGCCCTACCCACTGAGCCACAGGTGCTGCCTGCCCAGTTATTTTTTTGTCGTTGTTGTAGTTGTCATTGCTGTTTAGCAGGCCTGGCTGGGTTTGAACCCGCCAGCCCCGGTGCATGTGGTTGGCACCCTAACCACTGAGTTAAAGGTGCCGAGCCATAAGTTCTTTTCTTTTTCTTTCTTTCTTTTTTTTTTTTTTTGGAAATAGAGTCTCAGTTTGTCACCCTTGGTAGAGTGCTGTGGTATAATAGCTCACAGCAACCTCAAACTCTTGAGCTTAGGCAATTCTCTTGCCTCAGCCTCTTGAGTAGCTGGACTATAGGCGCCTGGCACAACTCCTGGCTATGTTTTTATTGCAGTTGTCATTGTTGTTTAGCAGGCCTGGGCTGGGCTTGAACCTGCCAGCCTCAGTGTATCACACTGTGCTACCGGTGCTGAGCCCACAAGTTATTTTCAAAAATGCTGTGATGAGCATTCTTATCATCTCCACATCTTTCATTATTTGCTGAGTTTAAATTTGTCCTACAGTAAGGTATATCCATTTGTGTTCACTTAAGAAGTATGGGAGGTGCTTATTTCTCCGCATTTTCTACTCACCAGTTAGATATGGGTAAAATAGAATCTCATTGCTCTTTGTTTTACTTTTTAAAATTTTATTTATTTTTGAGATAGCCTCTTGCTCTTTTGCTGAGGCTGGTGTGTAGTAACATCATTGTAGCCTATTGCAACTTCAAACCACTGGGTGTAAATAATTGCTGAAGTAATTTTTGTATTCTTTGTATAGATGAGGTCTTGCTGTGTTTCTCAGGCTGGTTTTGAACTCTTGACTTCAAGCCATCCTCTTGCTTTAGCCTCTGAAAGTGTGGGGATTATAGGCATGAGCCACTGTTCTCAGCCTCATTACTCTTTAAATATGCATTTTTCAGATGACTAAGATAAATGTGTTTTCTTGCTTTTTTGGGAGGGAGGGAAGAGTCTCACTCTCATCCTGGGTACAGGACCCTGGCGTCACAGCTCACAGCAACCTCAAACTCTTGGGCTTAAGTGATCCTCTTGCCTCAGCCTCTCAAATAGCTGGGACTAGAGGCATGTATCACCATGCCCAGCTAATTTTCCTATTTTTAGTAGAGACATGATTTAGTTCTTGATCAGGCTGGTCTCGAACTCCTGAGCTCAAGTAATACTCCCATTATTTCTTTTATTTATTTAATGGATTGCCTATTTCAGATTGCTTATTTTCATTGATGTAGTTTTCCTATTTATTTGTTAGAATTCTGTCTGTATATATGTGGTACATAACTGAAATGTCACAAGGAATTTTTTCCACTTTTGTCTTTATTTTTTAATACTATTATTATTATTCTGAGACAGAGGCTCATTTTGTTGCCCTCAGTAGAATGCTGTGGCATCATAGTTCACAGCAAACTCTTGGCCTTGAGCAATCTTCTTTTTTTTTTAAATTTTTTATTTTATTTTATTTATTTATTTGTTTTTGCAGTTTTTGGCGGGGGCCAGATTTGAACCTGCCACCTCTAGTATATGGGGCCAGCGCCCTACTCCTTTGAGCCACAGGTGCCACCCCCTTGAGCAATCTTCTTGCCTCAGCCTCCCAAGTAGCTGGGTACATTGAACTGATGAACACATCCATCACCTCACTTACTTATTTGTTATAGTAAGACACTTATGCTCTTTTCTTATTAGTTTTGAAATGTACCACTGCATTATGCACATTAGTTGAGGACCTCCCAAACATACTCCCTAAATGTAGGTTCTTTTTTTAAGGAGTAGTATTTCTTGAACATGTATGTGTTGATGTTGTTTTCATCTTTTAAATGTAGTGGAAATTCCAACTCCTTAAGTGATTCTCCTGCCTCAGCCTCCTTAGTAGCTGGGACTATAGGCATGTGCCACCAGGTCAAGATAATTAATTTTTTTTTTTTTTTTGTGGAGATAGGGGTATAACTCTGTTGCCCAGGCTGGTCTTAATCTCCTAGTCTCAACTGATCCTTTTCCCTTATCATCCCAAAGTACTGGGATTACAGACCTGAGCTATTATACCCAGTATTCACTTAGTAATATGCATTTAAGTTTGACAGTTCATTTCTTTTTAGTGCTGCCTAATATTCTGTTGTTTTGGCTATATCACAGTTTCTTCATCCATTCACCTACTGAAGGGCATCTTGGTTGCTTCCAAGTTTTGGTAATTATGAATAAAGTTTCAATAATCATTCATGTGAGAGTTTTTATATGGACATAACCATTCAAGTCTTTTGTTAAATACCAAATAGTGCTATTGCTGGATTGTATGTTAAGAATGTTTAGCTTTATAAGAAATTGCAAAACTGTCTTTGAAAGTGTACCATTTTGCATTTCCATCTTCAGTGAGTGAGAATTCCTGTTGCTCTGCATTCTTGCTAGAATTTGATGTCCATGTTCTGGAGTTTGACACTTTTATCTTTTTCATTTTTTTCCCCTGCTCTTTTTCCTCCTTTCTATAAGCATATTTCTTTTCCATTTATTTTTATCTAATATTTTACAGTTTGTAACTTAGTACTTAACTACCTGAAAAATCTTTCTTTTTGGCTGGGCATGGTGGCTTACACCTATAATCCTAACACTCTAGGAAGCTGAGGTGGGAGGACCCTTTGACTTCAGGAGTTTTAGACCACCCTGAGCAAGAGTAAGACCCCATCTCTACTAAAAAGAGAAAAACTCACTGGGGTGTCGTGATGGGCACCTATTGTCCCTGCTACTGGGGAGGTCTAGGCAGGAGGATTACTTGAGCCCAAGAGTTGTACTTTGCTGTGAACTAGGCTGAGGTCATGGCACTCTAGCCAGGGTGACAAAGTGAGACTGTGTCACATAAAAAAAACAACTTTCTGGCTTGTCACCCATAGCACAGTGGTTACGGTGCCAGCCACATACACCGAGGCTGGCAGGTTCAAACCCAGCCCTGGCCAGTTGAGCAACAATGACAACTGCAACAACAAAAAAATAGCCAGGTGTAGTGGTGGGTGCCTATAATCCCAGCTACTTGGGAGGCTGAGGCAAGTGAATCTCTTAAGACCAAGAGTTTGAAGTTGCTGTGAGCTGTGACGCCATGGCACTCTACCGAGGGTGACATGGTGAGATTGTCTCAAAACCAAACCAAAACAAAACTTTCTTTTCTTTTTTGGGACAGGTACATCAGGAGCGTCTCTATCAAGAATATAATTTTAGCAAGGCCGAGGGGCATCTGAAACAGATGGAGAAGATATATACTCAGCAAATACAGAGTAAGGATGTAGAATTGACATCTATGAAAGGGGAAGTCACCTCCATGAAGAAAGTGCTAGAAGAATACAAGAAAAAGTTCAGTGACATCTCTGAGAAACTTATGGAACGCAATCGCCAGTATCAAAAGCTCCAAGGCCTCTATGATAGTCTTAGGCTACGAAATCTAACTATTGCTAACCAAGAAGGCACAGTTGAACCATCCATGATCGCACAGTCTGGTGTTTTTGGCTTCCCATTAGGTGAGAATGGACATGTGATATTTAATGTTTGTGTGTTTGTTTGTTCATTTTATTTATTTATTTATTTTTGAGACAGAGTCTTATTATGTTGCCCCTGGTAGAGTGCTGGGGTGTCATAGCTCAGAGCAACCTCATACTCTTGGGCTCAAGTGATTCTCTTGCCTTAGCCTCCCAAGTAGCTGGGACTAGAGGAGCCTGCCACAACGGCCAGCCATTTTTTATTGCTGTTGCAGTTGTCATTGTTACTTAGTAGGCCCCAGCCAGGTTCAAACTTGGCAACCCTGGGTATATGTGACTGGCACCCTAACCACTGTGCTACAGGCGCCGAACCTATTTATTTTTTGATGGAGTTTGATTTTGTTCCCCAGGCTAGAGTGCTTTGGTGTCAGCCTAGCTTATAGCAACTTCACACTCTTGTGTTCAAGCAATCCTCCTGCCTCAGTCTCCTGAGTAGCTAGGACTATAGGTAGGTGTCATCATTCCTGGCTAATTTTTTTCTTTTTTTATTAATTTTAATTTTTTTTGTTGAGACAGAATCTTACTTTATCACCTTTTTGGTAAAGTGCTGTGCATCATAGCTCACAGCAACCTCAAACTCTTGGGCTCAAACGATTCTCCTACCTCAGCCTCCCAAGTAGCTGGGACTAAAGGCTCCCACCACATTGCCCGGCTATTTTTAGAGACTGGGTCTTGCTTTTGTGCAGGCTGGTCTCAAACCCATGAGTACAGGCAATCCACCCACTTCAGCCTCCCAGAGCGCAAGGATTATAGGCATGAGCCACCGCCCCCCAGCCTGACTAATTTTTTTCTATTTTCAGTAGATATGAGAATATCTTTCTTGTGCAGGCTGGTCTGGAACTCCTGACCTCTAGCAATCTACTCACCTTGGCCTCCCACAGTGCTGGGATTACAGGCGTGACCCAGCATGCCTCCCTTAATTTCTTGATTTTTCTTTGTAGAGACAGGGTCTTGTTCTTCCTTTGGGTAGTATCAAATTTCTGACATCAAGTGATCCTTCCATCTTGGCCTCCAAGAGTGCTAGGATTACGGGTGTAAGCTACCATGCTTGGCCAAAATGTTATTTTAAAAAATCTGAGAGCTGTGACGCCATGGCATAGGAGCGTCTTGATAGAGATGCTCCTGATGTACCTGTCCCAAAAAAGAAAAGAAAGTTTTGTTTTGGTTTGGTTTTGAGACAATCTCACTATGTCACCCTTGGTAGAGTGCCATAGCTGAGTGTTGTGGCGGGCACCTGTAGTCTTAGCTACTTGGGAGGCTGAGGCAAGAGAATTGCTTAACCCCAAGAGTTTGAGGTTGCTGTCAGCTGTGACGCCATTGCGCTCTACCTAGGGTAACATAGTGAGACGCTATCTCAAAAAAAAAAATCTGAAATAATAGGTTGTGTGTATATATATGCACACACACCCCTCTGAAGTAGATTAAGTAGATAACAAATAAAATGATATTACAAATTCTAGCTCTACTAAAAACATTTCATGTGTCACATTATTTTTGGTGATGAGATGATGCTGTCATTGCAAATTGCATCATAGAAAAAGGTCAGATGAGGGACATTATAGTCCTTTTCCTTATTCACTGTTAGGTTGATATTTTATCCATCTCATAGGTGTTGAGTTCTGCTAAAATATTTATAGAATGCCTTTTGTCTGTTTGTTTCTAAAGATCTACAAGGAAATAAATGCCTAATTTTTTTCTTTTTTCTTTTTCTCCCTAGGGAACAACTCTAAACTTTCTTTGGATGATACACCAGTTCGAAACTGGGGTGGTGGAGATGGAGATTTTCAGTTCAGACCATTTTTTGTGGGTTCTCCCACAGCACCTGAACCCAGCAACAGCTTTTTTAGTTTTGCCTCACCAAGTCATGGATTACAGCAGGAGCAAGTCTCTAGCAGGGCCTTCAAAGTAAAAAGAGTTTAGCTCACTTTACGGAATGTTTCTCTGCTCATTTTTAGTAATTTCATTTAGTAAAATATCCTTGTCATAGATAAAAATAATCAACTTTTATGCTTTTAAGTCTTTGAAATTGTCTTCATATTATCAACTACAAGAAACTCAGAGGAGTGATTTTAGTATCTGTTTTCTTTGTTTCTGTTACCTAAAGCATGAACATTTTCTTACTCTCAATTTCATCACCAACTCTTACATTTTCATGGCTAGTGAAAATGTCGTGATATTATTGTTATTTTGTAGATCATTATTTCTGACTGGGCTATTTCTGATTGAGTTCTGTGTTGTGCATATACACAAAGGCACCTATGTTGTATGTCTAATGTCACTTTGGATTCTGGCATATATACTCATATGTATATGTACATGTGTTAATTTACACTGATATTTTGCTGTATTTGCTGGTATATCTCTAAAAATTTTGCATTTGGAAAATGGTGAGTGCTTTGACTTGTTATTTGGGTGTGTGTCTTTATTTGTATATCAAGATGTTTGGAGGTGTGCTCATGTCTGTGAATGAGAATACAATTTGATGCTTGTATGTTCACTCCCATTTGTATTTAAAAATAAATCACATTGGTAAAGTTATTTTGTAAAGTTGATTTTTTGGCATTTATAATTGGCCCTTCATATCCTTGGCTTCTACATCAGTGGAGTCAACCACCCACAATTTGAAAATATACAGAGAAAAAAAAGCCATACAACAATAAACAACAAAAACCCTAATAAAACCCCCAATACAACATAACACTTATTTGAATGACATTTACAGTGCATTAGGTATTTTAAGTAATCTTGAAGTGATTTAAATTATACAGGGAATGTAAGTAGGTTATTTGTAAACACTATGCCATCTGGTGAAAGAGACTTGAGCATTCAAGAATTTTTGTATCCAGGGCTGGGCTCAGTGGTTCACACCTGTAATCCTAGAACTCTGGGAGGCTGAGGCAGGTGGATTTCCTGAGCTCAGGAGTTTGAGACCAGCTTGAGCATGAACTGAGACCTCATCTCTAGAAAAAGCAAGTAGGCGTCTGTAGTACCAACTACTTGGAGGCTGAGGCCACAGGATTACTTGAGCCCAAGAGTTTGAGATTGCTATGAACTATGATGCCACAGCACTCTTACCAAGAGCAACAAAATGAGACTGTCTCAATTAAAATTTTTTTTTCATATCTGTGGGGGTTCCTAGAACGAATCCCCTGCAGATGCCATCTGCATTTTAAAATAAGTTTTTTGTTTTGTTTTTTTTTACCTTTTTTGCCAACTGTTACCTTGGATTTTACTTATTTAGATGCACTTCTGTAGAAAATTCACCAATATGTTATTGATCGCAAGAGATTATATTAAAATGTATAAGATTTATTGTTTTTCTTCATTAAATAGTATTTCTGATTGGTATTACAGAAAGTAAAGTGTTTAATTACTTAATTATTTAAAGCATAAGAGTCTAGGAAAATTTGAATCACATTCTCAGTAACTTTATATCCTGTTAGATGTAAGACTTGAAAGCATACTGGCTGGGGAGGAAGAACATCTGAGTACTGGTTGTGTTATTTTCCTATGTATTGATTGTGCAAGTTGGAAATTAAAATTTATGGGCTTTCAATGTCTAGTGGGCATTGAATTAAGTTATCCTTACAGCCTTTTGTAACTCTTAAATTTTATGATCTTTTCTTACTTGTTTGGGATGAATTATAGTGGAATTTCCCTAAATACCAAGTTCTTTTTTTTTTTTAAGCTAATAAAAGTCATACTGAAATCATTTTTCTTTTTTTTTGAGACAGTCTCACTTTGGCACCTTGGAGAGTGCATTACAACTCACAGCAACCTCAAACTCTTAGGCTCAAGTGATTGTCTTGTCTCAGTCTCCCAAATAGCTGGGACTATAGGTGCCTGTTACAACTCCCAGCTAATTTTTTCTTTTAGAGACAAAGTCTTACTTTGCTGCCCTTAGTAGAGTGCCATGGTGTCACAGCTCACAGCAACCCCCAGTTCTTGGGCTTAGGTGATTCTCTTGCCTCAGCCTCCCAAGTTGCTAGGACTATAGGTGCCCACCACAATGCCTGGCTATTTTTTGTTTGCAGTGTGGCCGGGGCCAGGTTTGAACCCACCACCCTTGGTATATGGGGTCAGCCCCCTACTCACTGAGCCACAGGTGCCACCCCCCAGCTAATATTTTTTTTTTTTTAGAGATGAGGGGTCTTGCTCTAGCTCAGGTGGTCTCAAACTCCTGAGCTCAGGCAATCTACCCGTCTTGGCCTTCCAGAGTGCTAGGATTACAGGCATGAGTCACAGTGCCCAGCAATTTTTTCTTTTTTGAGACAAAGTTTCATTCTGTTAACTACAACAGTGAGTACCATGGCCTCAACCTAGTTTACAGCAACCTCAAACTCCTGGGCCCAAGCAGTCCTCCTGCTTTAGTCTCCTGAGTAGCTGAAACTACTCAATCTGGCCTCCAACTCCTGAGCTCAAGCAATCCTCTCGCCTCAGCCTCCCAGAGTGCTAGGATTACAGGCATGAGCCACCATGACTGGGCAAAGATAAAACATCTTGAGTTAAAAGTTTTAAGGACAAGAGCAGTGGCTCAGGCCTGTAATCCCAGCACTTTGGGAAGCTGAGGCGGGAGGACTGCTTAATACTGGGAATCAGCTTGGTAATAGTGAGACCTTATCTCTACCAAAAACAAGAAAAATAAGATGGAGTAATTGATGGTGTGTGCCTGCTACTTGGAAGGCTGAGGCTCACTTTAGCCCAGAAGTTGGAAGCTGTAGTAAGCTCTGATCATAGCACTGTACTCTAACCTAGATAACAGAGAATGGGCCCCCATCTCCACAAAGGAAAAAAATATTAAAAAATAGCTTTCTTTAGTGGCAGAATCATAGCCAGTGAGGTTCATCTGAGGTGTGATTTTTGCTAATGAAAGCTTTTCCCAATATCTTGCGGTGACGACTTGGAACAGTCAGCACTGGCAACTTTTTTTTTTCTTGTCTAGTAGCACTGGCAACTTCTGATGGTCTGTACGGAGAGACTGAATTAAAAAATATACATATTAAAAAAGTTTTAAAACATCCTCTCTTGTTTCGTAGCCAATGACACAGATTTTATACACTACATGTTGGAAAATGGTTCAAGGAAGTGATTTTACATCATTTATGATTTCTGCCTTGAATGTTTTACTATATTAGGTTCAGAGCCAGATGGAAGTACAAGTAAGCTATAATTAAAACTAAAGAAGTAAAGAGACAGTCTGTCAGGAATATTACATGGTACTTTAAAAAAAATATATTTGAGGCTCGGCAACTGTAGCTCAGCACCTGTAGCTCAGCAGCTAGGGCTCAGGCCTTATACACCCAGGCAGGTGGGTTTGAACCCGGCCCCGGCCTGTCAAACCACAATAACTACAACAAAAAAATAGCTGGCAATTTTGGCAGGTGCCTGTAGTCCCAGCTACTTGGGGGGCTGAAGCAAAGAATTGCTTAAGCCCAAGAGTTTGAGGTTGCTGTGAGCTGTGACGCTACAGCACTCTACCTAGGACGACATAGTGAGACTCTGTCTCAAACAAAAAAAATTATTTTAGTTTAATACATTGATAATGATACAAATTCAAAGGGTACACAAAGGAAAACCAGATAGAAAAGTCTCCTCCCTTTTATCTCTGACCCCTAGCCAGGCCCACTCTTTGGAAGCAAGTGTTTATTGTTGCCAGTGTCTCGTGTCTCCAGGGATAGTCTATAAAGAAGCAAACATTTTTTTTGTTTGTTTAAGAATTGTGTTTCTTGCCGGGGTGCGGTGGCTCATGCCTGTAATCCCAACACTTGGGAGGCCTAATCGGGTGGATTGCCTAAACTCAGGAGTTTGAGACTAGTCAGAGCCAGAGCAAGTCCTCTGTCTCTTAAAAATAGTTGTGGGTTGGGCAGCGCCTGTGGCTCAAAGGAGTAATGTGCTGGCCCCATATGCCAGAGGTGGCGGGTTCAAACCCAGCCCCGGTCAAAAACTGAAAAAAAAAAAATAGTCGCAGGTTGTGGCGGGTGCCTGTAGTCCCAGCTACTCTGGAGGCTGAGGCAAGAGAATCGCTTGAGCCCCAGGGTTTGAGGTTAAATGAGCTACGAGGCCACGGCACTCTACCGAAGGTCGACAAACTGAGATTCTGTCTTAAAAAAAAAATAAATAAAATAAAAAATAATTGTGTTTATTTTTGAATAAATAATGCATGTATATGGTAAAAACTTTAAAAAGGTACACAGTGAAAAGAATTTTCTTGGCTCACCTGCAACTTCCAGTTGTTTTGTTTCCCTCTCTAGAGACAGTCATTGTTTGTTTCTCTCATATGTTCTGGAAACAGTCTATGCTGTACAGCATAACAGCTTTTATAACATCATCGCAGTATACTACATTTATTAGGTTGGTAAATTCAAAATGATGAAATGACTCATATAGAAAATCACTGCAAAATTTGGGGAAAAATTCAGACAACCAAGTTACTCTTGTACCACATTCCCTTCAAATTTTCAAACAACACTGTCATGCAGGGTCTTAACGGGTCTTTTTTTAGGGGGTCTTACAGTCGCGGTATTAAATAATTTGGGAGATAGGAAACGAAAATATACCTTTAATTAAGGTGAAAGTATTTTGTTTCCAGGTTCTAGGAAAGAAACAAGTTTATGAACTCAAAAGTGTACAGAATCTGCTTTTTGCTATGTAGGAAGTGGGTTAGGTTGGTTGAAGAAAAGCCCTTCAGGTGCAGGCAGGCCTCCAGAGCCCTAGAGGTCGCTGTGGCTCCACAATGGGCGTGAGCAGGAGTCTCTGTTACAAAGTTGCGGGCGGAGAAGCCTAGAGTGGCTGGGAAATGATGGCTGATGAAGAGGAAGAAGCGAAGCCGATCTTGCAGAAATTGCAGGTGGGGCCAGAGATTAAAACCCATATGTGCTTTTGTTAGTTGGAAAGAAGCAGTTTACACAAAGCCTGCGAATTCTTGGGCACGTGTACGGTGCTGCAAGCCCCTGTATGGTTACTATAACAACTCCCGAGGGTGTAGTCACAGCCGGCCAGGGGAGCCCCCCGGGCCAGGGGAGGGTGCAGCCGTGTGCTGGGAACTCCTGATGCTGTCCTGACTGCGCTTTAATTTCAGTTCTCTATGGAAAAGGATTTGTTGCTTTTAACTTTATTCATGTATATTGTTAGAGGAAGTTTTTTTCCCCTCGATTCATCCGTAACAAATAGCATACATATGTGTATGGCACATCTGCGTGAACTGATATTGCATGTTGTTTTGATCCCTGCAGAAGCCATTTCTTTAACACTTCTTTGAAATTGGCGACAATCACAATAATGGCCTGTACTCAAGTATCTTGGTTACTCCCCTTTGTACGTTATAGTTTTGATTTCTGTGAGCATGTGTAATCCTGGTTTGGGGTCCAGACTCCACGTAGTTCACAGGTGACTGTGTTTCTGACTAGTCTTTGTTATTATATTTGGTAGGTAGGTGTTAGCCATTGTTTGGCTTTTTACCTTTCTATTAATGACCTAAGATTTTCCTTAAACCTCAGGAACTCAGTTCTTTGTGTTCTGGAATTTAAACATTAGAATCATGACAGGCTTGTAACTTGCTTAAAGGTGTCTAACACATAGAAGTTTAAACATTGGTGAGATTTCTATTTCATTGTTTCTAGAGTAGATTAAAATAACACGTTTTAAGAGTGTAGGCTTTACTTCCAACTGACTTGGATTAACTTCATTTTATTCCCTAGTTGTGACTAGTTGAAATCAGAGATTGTCAATCCTGGTTCCATATTAGAAACATGGTTTGCATAGACACACACACACACATATATATATATGTGCATATTTGTATATGTAAAGAAAAGAAAATCTGAAAAAATACTCTAAAGAGTGGTTATCCTTATGTTTGTTTGGGGTAATTATGAGGAATTTTTTTACTTAATTTTTTTGACAGAGTCTTGATCTGTCATCAGGACTAGAGAGCAGTGGCATCATCTTAGCTCACTGCAACCTCAGTTTCCTAGGTTCAAGCGATCCTCTGGCCTTAGTATCCCAAGTACATGGGACTAGAGGTACGCACCACCACACCCAGCTAATTTTATTTTTGTAGGGAAAGGGTTTAACACTTGTTCAGGATGGTCTTGAACTCCTGGCCTCAAGCAATCATCCTGCCTTGGCCTCCCAAAGTACTAGGATTATAGGTTTGAGGAACTGCACCTGGCCTACTGACTGGTTTTTACATGTATCCAATTTGAATTTTAACAAATTATTGATTTTTCTATGAGAAAAAAATTACTAAAAATGTTCAGTATAGTGAAAGAAAACCAAACAATTCTTGTATATTTGCTTTAACAACTAAAAAAAGACAATAAAGGCTGCATGCACTAGCTCACGCCTATAATCTTAACACTCTGGGAAGCCAAGATGGGTAGATTGTTTGAGGGCAGGAGTTGGAGACCCTGTCTCTAAAAACTAGCTGGGTATTAGTCCCAGCTACTCAGGAGGCTGAAGGAAGAGGATCACTTGAGCCCAGGAGTTTGAGGTTGCTGTAGCTATGATACCACAGTACTTGACAGAGGGTGACAAAATGAGACTCTGTCTCAGAATGCCCCCCCCAAACAAAAAAACAACAGAAATAAGACCCTGTCTAAAACTCTTAATTAGAAGCTGTGACAATTGCAGCACAAAAGGTAATTGGTTGTAAATTTCCGTGAGAACTGCCTTTCCTGGGATTCATTTGTGGTATAAAGCCCTAAGCAGCTTGGCAGAGAATACTTAGGGTATCAGGGGGTATAGTAAATTCGGGAATGGAATAAGAGTGAAGTAGAGAAGAGGAAAAGGATTAGTGATGTTGCTCTTAATGGAAATGTTGATAAGCTTTGATTTCATTGGTACAGGCATTTTAGGGTATAAGGAATATATAAAAGGAGATTTCTCAAAGTGTGTTCTACTATTTTCAATACAGTCATCTGGGGTATTTAATAAAAATGCAGAATTTTTTTATTCTGCTGAACTACTAAAATCAGACTCTCCAGGCTGGGTCCTGGAAATAGTATAATAAAATCTGAAAAGTACTACTGCAGAGGGTGCTAGTCCGTTCTCTTCATTTTGTATAGGATTCTAAATTAGGTATGGCATAGATGTATTTGTTAGAACACGCATGGTTGGTGAAATCAATTCAGTCAGAATAGTTAATTAGAGCCTCTTAGGTCTCAGGCCCTGTTAGTACTTATGTGTAGCTCTAAACAAAACAGATGAAAGTCCTTTCCATCATGGCACTTACATTCCAGAGGGGAAGACAGACAATAGACGATGAACGGGACACAATTTCAAATGACAAATACTATGAAGAAAAATACAAATACGATTTAATAGTGGAGGAGATGAGGATGGGGTTACTTTGGTTTGGTAATTGAGGAAAGCCCCTTTGAGAAGTTGATATTTGAGCTGAGATCTAAATGATGATGAGGAACAAGTCATGCAGAAATCTGCGAAGAGAGAGTCCAGGCATAGGGAGAAGACCTCCAGGTGAGGTTAAACTTGATGGGTCTGAGAGACTGCATGAAGGCCAGTGTGGCTTGAGTATTGTAGGAGGGAGAGTGATAAGAACTGAAGTTTGTAGTAGGGTGGGTCTTACAGTCTGCTAGGCCATGGCAAGGAGTGCATTTTATAAGGTCACTCTGACTACGGTGAGAGAATGGGAGGGAGTAGAAGCAAATGAACAGTTAAAAAGCTATTGCAATAGTCCAGGCAAGTAATAAAGCTGACTTAGTTCAGGATGGTCATAGTGGAATGGAGACAAATGGATGAATTTAGGCTGTGCCATGGAGGTAGTTGGTAAGACTTGATGAGATTGGATTACATGTCTCTGCTGTCTGTTCAGGAAAGGATAGATACAGATTGAGTATCCCTTATCTGAAATGGATAGGACCAGAAGTGTTTCAGATACGGATTTTTTTTTTTTGGATTTTGGAATATTTACTATATATAAATGAGATATCTTGGGGATGGGTCCCAAATCTAAACATGAAATTTATTTATGTTGCATATACACCTTATACATATAGGCTAAAGATGACTTATATAGTATTTTCGTAGTTTTGTGCATGAAACAAAGCTGTTTTTTGTTGTTGTTGTTTGTTTTTTGAGACAGTCTTACACTGTTCCACTCTGTTCCCAAGGCTGGAGTACCATGGCATCAGCCTAGCTCACAGCAACCTCAGACTTCTGGGTTCAAGCGATCCTCCTGCCTCTGGAATGGCTGGGACTACAGATCCCTGCCTAATTTTTTTAGTTTTAGTGGAGACAGGGTCTGACTCTTGCTTAGGTTGATCTCAAACTCCTGAGCTCTAGCAATGCTCTCGACCTACTAGAGTATGAGGTGTATAGGTGTGAGCCACTGCTACCAGCCTGCTGAAACAAAAGGTTTTTTTTTTTTTTTGAGACAGAGTCTTATTATATCACCCTCGGTAGAGTGCTGTGTTGTCACAGCTCACAGCAACCTCAAACTCTTGGGCGTAAGTGATTCTCTTGTCTCAGCCTCCCAAGTAGCTGGGACTACAGGTGTTCACCACAACGCCTGGCTATTTTTTTTGTTGTAGTTGTCATGGTTGTTTGACAGGCCCAGGCTGGATTCGAACCCACCAGCTCTGGTGTTTGTGGCTGGCGCCCTAGCCACTGAGCTACAGGTGCCGAGCCTAAAACAAAGTTTTGACTGTGTTTCTTGACTGTGATCTGTTGCATGAGGTCAGGTGTGGAGTGTTTCCTTTGTGGCATCAAAGGAATGTTTCCTTTGTGGTTGGTATTTAAAAGCTTCAGATTAGAGCATTTGGATTTTGAATTTTCAGATTAGGGATGCTCAACTTGTAATGGAAAAGCTTTGCCTAATATGATGGGAAGACTCAGAGGCATTTATAAGAGGAGCGGGAATGTTTATTTGTAAAAAATACAAGAGAGCCGGAAGATAACTTGCCAAAAACAAAACAAAACAAAAACTACAAGACATTTAAAGAAACGAAACTCTGCAGAAATACCAAGGTTCCTAAGTTCCAATTGATCTGCTTCATGTTGGAAAAAAATAACTTTCTAACATGTTTTTCGTATTCACCAGATAGGAAATCAGCATAGGAAAAATCGGATAATTTCAGATATCAGCATGGGAAAAATCAGGGATAAAATTGTTTTTTTGTTAAGAAGTCCATTTTTAAGGGCAAATTTCAAAATGTTATTTTTTGGTGACGAGAACCAGGTAGAATGATCTTTTGGTTTATTTCAAGTTGCAAAGTACAGTAGAACCTCCATAGTTGACCTGCCTCCCTAAGTGGACCTAATTTTCATAGACCGGACATGCACCACATGTATGTATCAGGACAGGAGGCCTCATTCCTTATGTCGACCATTTCTGTATGTTGATAAGTTTGTTACAGTCCTTTGGGTGGTAAACTTACAGAGGTTCTACTATATTTCCCTGCTGTGGTATAAGAAGTGCTTAGTCATATTAGAAGCCGTACGGGAGCTGGGGGAGAAAGAACTGTCATTATGGTGCAGAGACTGGTAGGAGACAACTTGGGACCATGACAGTGGTCTTTTGACATGGCTGCTTTTCTTCATCATCTTTGGCATTTTCATGGATGTGTTCACCTGCCTATTGTGCCATTCTTAGGTGAGATAAGAGAATTAGTATTTCTAGAACAAGAGCTGGTATGGCTAGTTAATTTCAAATTTCCTTGTCCCATATTCTCTCTACTTAATGGTATCACTCTTACACGTCTTAGGAACTGGTGGATCAGCTCTATTCATTCAGAGACTGCTATTTTGAAACTCACAGTGTTAAGGATGCTGCGAGGAAGCAACAGGATGTTCGCGAGGAGATGGAGAAGACCCTACAGCAGATGGAGAAAGTAGTGGGTATGACCCCTGAAGAAAGTGCAACCTCCTGCCCTTCTCTGAACTGTGATAGAGTTTCGCTGTCTCTCTGCAGACTCTAGTATTCTGTTTGTAGTTACTGTAGGATTGTACAACAGAGGGCAGCAGCCCCATATACTGAGGGTGGCGGGTTCAAACCCGGCTCTGGCCAAACTGCAACAAAAAAAATAGCCAGGTGTTGTGGTGGACACCTGTAGTCCCAGCTACTCGGGAGGCTGAGGCAAGAGAAACGCCTAAGCCCAGGAGTTGGAGGTTGCTATAAGCTGTGAAGCCACAGTACTCTACTCAGGGCAATAAAGTGAGACTCTGTCTCTAAAAAAAAAAAAAGGATTGTATAACAGAATATTTCCTCTCCTCTAAGGGCCCCCTGTTCAGGAAGGCGACCTTTCATTCCCTAGCCTAGTTTTCCTAAAATTGGATTATAGCGAATAGCATACAATGAAAGAACATACTTATTTTTGAACTACTGCAGTAATCTTCATAACTAACCTTTCTACTTCTAATTTCTTTTACTTTTGAATTAACTTATATACTGACCATGGTCATGGTTATCTTTCTGAATCATTACTTCATGCATTTCATCTTACCCTCTTGTCTGCCCCTTTGCTCAAGTATCTTTAAAGAGCCCTGCTATCGACTGACTGAAGTCTAACTCCCTTTTTTTACCTGTTATTCAAATATGTCTTTTCCCTGTTTTCTAATCTCATCTTGAGCACTAGCTTATAGAGGAACTTTCTGTTTTATCCAGGTTGAGCCATCTATTCTTCCATGAATGTGCCACATGCATTTCTGCTCCTGTGTCTTTTGTTTCTATCATTTTTCTGCCTGGAGGATCTTGTCTTTTCTTCTCTTGATTTTCTCAAGCTTATTTCAAGAAGCCATATGCTTCACTGTTTTAATTTCTCATGTCTATGCTTTGTCTTCTCCATTAGATTGTAAGCTCCTCTAGGGTAGAAATAGTGCTTTCTGTGTTACCCACTTATCTAACATAATACTCTGCTTACGGTAAGCTTTTAATAACTGTTTTCTTGATAAAGATTGTCTTCAGTTCTTCTTGTTCCTAGAACTGGCATGCAGTCATTCTTTGAGAGAATACATCTTGGTCTTTAACTGTAAGACTGCCTGGGTTTTTCCACTTTCCTTTGTCTTTTTCCCTTCCTGCTAGGGTCTGTCCAGGGCAAGGCACAGATTCTAATGCTAACTGGGAAGGCACTGAATGTGACTCCTGACTATAGCCCTAAGGCCGAGGAGCTTTTGTCAAAGGCTGTGAAGCTGGAACCTGAGCTGGTGGAAGCCTGGAACCAGCTGGGGGAGGTGTACTGGAAGAAAGGAGATGTTGCAGCTGCCCACACCTGCTTCTCTGGAGCCCTCACACATGTGAGTCACCACTATCCTCTCAGAGAACACAAATGGGAAGGATGGTGTTCCCTGGATTCTATGAATTTCCTCATGACCTGCATACCTGAGTAGAAATGAGTTTGAACTAGAACAGATTAGAAGGAAGGGTTGGGGAATGGACTGAGGTGAGGAAAATGGGACTGGGGGCTGGAAAAAGAAGCTGATGGGATTAAGTTCAGGTGTAGATAAATAATGAAGGAAAGTTGCAGCCAAACTCACAGATGGGGGTCCAAGATACAGATAGCAGCAAGAATTAAGATGAAATATTAGATTTAGGAGAAAAATTGAGGTCACTATAGAAATGGAATGGGGACGTAGAATCTAGAGGTTTGGTGTATGTCTTCTCCATTTGCAGTGCAAGAACAAAGTCTCCTTGCAAAACCTGTCAATGGTGCTTCGCCAGCTGCGGACTGACACTGGAGATGAACGTTCTCGCCATGTCATGGACAGTGTCCGACAGGCTAAGTTGGCTGTGCAGATGGATGTCCATGATGGCCGCTCCTGGTGTAAGTTCTCTCAAAAGATCTCCAGCAAGTTTCAAGAGCAGTGGCTCGCAACCATAGCTACCACTGGAACCCATCTTTTGAGTCTAACTCTAAGGGTTAAGCTGGGGCATCTTTGTTTTGAAGAAGCCGAAAATGTATTTTGGTAAAAGGTATTTTAGTGAAACGCTATCCTAGGAACTCTTGGATCATTTGATCCAAAATAGGAGACTGATGTTTTTACATAAGAAAGGCTGTTTTTATACAGGCTGTTCAGATTTCTCTTTGGGGTTCATGTTTGTCTCTCTATGGTAGCAGAATTTTGGGTATACTAAATATATTGTCTTTCCTGGTTTGGGACATATGTGGGTGGGCCTTTTGGGTAGACTTTTGAAGGTGCCCAAAATAAGCTACATTTTGAACTTAGGTCCTGAGAAGATCCACTGCTGTTTGTTTTTCAGATATTCTGGGGAATGCATACCTTTCTCTTTATTTCAACACTGGCCAGAACCCTAAGATCTCCCAGCAAGCCCTCAGTGCCTATGCCCAAGCCGTAAGTACTTACAGTCACCCAAGCCACATGAATAGAGACAGCAACAGGAGCAAGAACATCATTCAGCCTTCCTTGTGGCTTTTAGCAAACAACATGGGCATGTTTGCGGGCATCCTGTGTGTGATTCTGCAAAGATGCGTCTGCAGAGGTGACATTTCTTCTTATAATTTGAGTGTTAATAGCCATGTGTATTGTGATGCCTGGCTGCTGGAGAACTTCTTGACCTGTCTAGATTTCCCACAGGCATGAATAACCAACATGTTCATTTTTTTTAATGGAAAAAAGCTTATAAATTTTATTAAACAATGCTTAATAGGGCGGCGCCTGTTGTAGTGAGTAGGGTGCCAGCCCCATATACTGAGGGTGGTGGGTTTAAACCTGGCCCCGGCCAAACTGCAACAAAAAAATAGTGGGGCGTTGTGGCGGGTGCCTGTGGTCCCAGCTACTGGGAAGGCTGAGATAAGAGAATTGCCTAAGCCCAAGAGCTGAAGGTTGCTGTGAGCTGTGACGTCACAGCACTCTACCAAGGGCGACAAAGTGAGACTCTGTCTCTAAAAAAAAAAAAAATAATAATAATTTTTTACATTTATTCTAAAGAAAAATGAAAACTCTTACATATAAATTAAGTGCTATCAACAAATTAACCATTGGATAATGTGGCTCTGGATTTCTGATGGGCTAAAAGAAAAAACAATATGCAGCCTATTCTGTATCATTTCCTAGGAATTAATTCACTGGCATTCATGGAACTTTGCCATTTGAAAAGCCATTTTTGTATCGATGAACACTGGCATAGGGCTTTCTTTCTGGCTTTGAGTGCCTGATTACTCATTATTAAGGGTTCACATTAGCTTTCTGAGCACCTTTTATTTAGCCCTCATGTTCACCTTTCTTTTTTTGGTTTCTGGCTCCTCTTTTTTTTTTTTTTTTTTGGCAGTTTTTGGCCAGGGCTGGGTTTGAACCCATCACCTCTGGCATATGCCCTACTCCTTGAGCCACAAGCATCTCCCTCTGGCTCCTCTTGACATAGAGAATTGCTTTTTAACTTTTTAATTAAATTAATTAACTGATTGATTTTGACAAAGTCTCAAGCTGCCATTAGGGTAGAGTGCCATGGTGTTGTAGCTCACAGCAGCCTCCAACTCTTGGGCTCACGTGATTCTCTTGCCTCAGTTTTTTCTATTTTTAATAGAGACAGGGTCTTGCTTTTGCTTAGGCTGGTCTGAAATTTGTGAGCTCCATTGATCTACCTGCCTTGACCTCCCAGAGTGCTAGCCTGATGGGTATAAGCCATATTGCCCAGCCTGCTTTTTAATTTTTTATTATTTATCTGATCTTGTGGCAGCACAAAAACTATATACTGCCATATATTCATGTGGCAGTATAGAGACTGCTGTTTTTCTTAATCAGGGAAGTTTTAAGACTAATTTCTTAATTTGGTTAATGTTTACATTTCAAAGAATAGTATGATGTATACCATCAAAATTATACATTTGGTTTCTGCCAAATAGTTGCTTTTAACTCTTTTTTTTTTTTTGGTTGTTGAGATAGAGCTTTGCTTTGCTACCTAGGTTAGAGTCCCATGGCGTCATCATAGCTCATAGCAACCTCAAATTCCTGGGTTCAAGCTATACTCCTGCCTCAGCCTCCCAAGTAGCTGGGACCATAGGGGCATGCCACCATGCCCAGCTAATTTTTCTATGTTTTGCAGAGATGGGGTCTCACTTTGTTGCCTAAGTTGGTCTTGAAGTGATCCTCCTGCCTCAGCCTCCCAAAGTGTTAGGATTACCAGTGTGAGCCACTGCACCTGGCTCATTTAAACAATTTTAATTTATGTTGTTTGTGCTTTTACGAACTGCCAGATAATGAATAGAATTAGGAAAATACAATGAACATAGTCATGAACATAGCCAGTGGTTTTTTCACAACACATTTGTCTGTATTGTCTTGCACTGTCTGCCATTTATTTTAATAAGAATCAGAATTTGGCTTTCCATGTGTGTGTTTTTTTGTTTTGTTTTGTTTTGTTTTTGAGACAGAGTCTCACTGTGTCACCCTCACTGGAATGCTGTGGCGTCACAGCTCACAGCAACCTCAGGCTCTTGGGCTTAAATGATTTTCTTCCCTCAGCCTCCTAAGTAGCTGAGACTACAGAAGCCCACCACAACACCTGGCTATTTTTTGTTGCAGTTGTCATTGTTGTTTTAGCTGGCCCGGGCTGGATTTGAACCCACTAGCCTCAGTGTATGTGGCTGGCACTATAACCACTGTGCTACAGGCACTGAACCTTCATGTGTGTTTTAAGAGAGTTTCAATGTAGTAACAATTCTACAAGCTTTCCTCATTTATGCCAGAGTCTCACTATTTAAAAAACTTTATTTATAGGGCAGCACCTGTGGCTCAGTGACTAGGGAGCCAGCCCCATATACTGAGGGTGGCGAGTTGGAACCTGGCCCTGGCTAACCTGCAACAAAAAAATAGCTGGATGTTATGCTGGCTGCCTATAGTCTCAGCTACTTGGGAGGCTGAGGCAAGAGAATTGCCTAAGCCCAAGAACTGGAGGTTGCTGTGAGCTGTGATGCCACAGCTCTCTACCGAGGGCAACAAAGTGAAACTCTGTTTATAAAAAAAAAAAATAGTAATAACTTTATTTTGAGACAGAATCTCACTCTGTTACCCCGATTTGTGTGTGCTATGATGTCATAGCTCACAGCAACCTCAATCTCTTGGGCTTAAGCCATTCTCTCGCCTTAGCCTTCAAGTAGCTGGGACTATAGGTGTTGATCATCATGCCCAGCTAGTTTTTCTATTTTTAGTAGAGATGGAGTTTTGTTCTTGATCAGGTTGGTCTTGAACTCCTGAGCTCAAGCAATCCACCCACCTCAGCCTCCCAGAATGTTAGGAATATAGGTGTGAGCTATCATGCCTGGTCTAAAAATTTTTTTTTATCAGAATGCTTTCACATTTCTTATTATTCTACCTTTATAATACTATGTGGGCTGGGTGGTGCCTATGGCTCAAGGAGTGAGGCGCTGGCCCCATATACCTGGGGTGGCAGGTTCAAGCCCGGCCCTGGCCAACATTGCAAAACTGCCAAAAAAAAAAAAAAAATACTGTGCGGACAAATTATAAACATATTTTAAAGTGTCATATATACAAAAATGTTTACAGGCCTGAGGCTTCAGGGACTGAGTAATATACTACCCAGTTACTGTTTGACAGTAAGGATATAGGTAATAGTTTGACAGAAAAGAAACTTCAGGTTTTCTAGGAAGAGGAGGTTCAGGACATGTTGGACATGGCAGTTCTTGGAATTGAGACAGAATCCTCTGATGATGTTTTTATTCTATTATAGGAGAAGGTTGATAGGAAAGCTTCCAGCAATCCTGACCTTCATCTGAACAGGGCGACGGTAAGACCTCCGCATGGCAGTTACCTGAATGTCAAATAAACAAGACGTCTGATCATAGCCTGTGAGAACAACTGAGTATACACAGAGATGAGGTTGGGTCTAAACTGTGAGAGGAGAGCCACATTATTTCTAGGAAGAGCTAACTCATGTGACTCCAGTGTCCAGCAGAGTCACTTAGGGGAGAGCGGCAGGAGCTGAGGAACAGGAGAGTACATAGGAGGGAGGGATGGTTTAGAACAAGACTTCTAAAATGGTAAATATAAATGTAAAGGTAGGGTGAACCCTTATACGCAGCTTAACTAGTTTAGAAGTTGGAAAATAACTTCTTTGAAATAATTCCATCTTTGGGGTTGTGATCACCATTGTCAGGAGGAAAGATTAAGGCATTACCTGCTATTCGGACTGTTCATGGTAAAACAGTAAAATATCTGGGAAGGAAAACAGTTTATTTTTCTAGATTCCTAGCTTGTTGTGCCCTTGTTTGGGCATGTTTTATTTGGATAGACGTATAATCGGAAGTTTTTTGGTTACTTCTTGTACAGTTACATAAATATGAAGAGAATTATGGGGAGGCCCTGGAGGGCTTCTCTCAGGCTGCAGCCCTGGACCCTGCCTGGCCAGAGCCCCGGCAACGAGAGCAACAACTTCTGGAATTCCTGGGTAGGCTAACTAGCCTCCTTGAGAACAAGGTAAAGATGTCTAAAGGGCTGAATCTTGCTCTTTTATTCTGTTTCAGGTCAGTAAAATAAAAATATAATATGCTTAGGAGGAAGAGACCCTATAGAAGTGAGTAGGTACGAAGGACAGACTGGATTCTCATCGAGGGTGCCTAATTTGTAGCTTTGTTTTTTCTGTCTCACTTTGTCACCCTGGGTTGAGTGCCGTAGCATCATGGCTCACAACAATCTCAAACTCTTAGGCTCAAGTAATCCTTTTGCGTCAGCCTCCTGAGTATCTAGGACTATAAGCACCTGCCACAATGCCTGGTTGGTTTTTCTATTTTTAATAGAGATGGCATCTCTCTCTTGTTCAGGCTGGTCTCAAACTCCTGAGCTCAGGTGAGGCACCTGCCTTGGCCTCCCAGAGTGCTAGAATTATAGACATGAACCACCATGTCCAGCCCCTAATTTCTAAATTATTTCCCCTTCCTTCACAGGGAAAGATGAAGACCAAAAAGCTGCAGAGCATGCTGGGAAACTTGCGCCCAACCCATCTAGGCCCTTGTGGTGATGGGCGTTATCAGTCAGCCTCTGGGCAGAAGATGACCCTGGAACTCAAGCCACTGAGTGTGCTGCAGCCTGGTGTGAATAGTGGAGTTGTGGTCCTGGGAAAGGTGGTGTTTAGCCTTACCACGGAGGAGAAAGTCCCCTTGTGAGTTTCTTTTGCCTTTCTTTCTTTTCACCTGTCTGAGCTAGATTCTCACTGCCTGGTCTTTCTTGGTAATTGAGGACTTTGTCAGTGGTCACAGGTTGGTGACTTCTGATTCCCTTCTGGGACTGTCCCATGAGCAGATATTGGCAAGGCAATGTCTGATAAACTCTTTGAAGATTCTGTCATTGCTCATTTTTCCCCCTGAGTTTGGTGGTATGTGGATTCTACAAACGTAGCTGATATTTGAAAGGCCAGGTTTTATAAAAAATCTTATAAAAGACAGAAACCTCAAAATTCTCCTATCCCTTTGTGTTTTCCTGATTATAGAGGTAGGAGGACAAATTCTTAATCCTATTTGGATTTAGGTATGCTTAGGGAGTTCTAGAAGATGGGTTTTGAGTTAGAATTTAAGGCCTGTTTGGGAGATTGTCTCAGATGTTATTCAACAAATATTTATGAGCATCTATTGTATGTGTAGTAGAGAGTGAGGGAAAAAAGAAATGTAAAGGACCCAGGAGAAGGGTACTCACAGTTAGTGGAGGAGATGAAAAGAATATTCACTTAAGGACAGGGCATAGTGGCTCACACCTGTAGTCCTAGCACTCTGGGAGGCTGAGGTGGGTGGATTGCCTGAACTCAGGAGTTCGAGAACAGCCTGAGCTAGAGCAAGACCCCATTTCTAAAACTAGCCAGGTGGTATGGCAGGTGCCTGTAGTCCTAGCTACTTGGGAGGCTGAGGCAAGAAGATAGCTTGAGCCCAAGATCTTGAGGTTGCTGTGAGCTATGACGCCATGGCATTCTACCCAGGGTGACAAAGTGGAACTCTGTCTCAAAAACAAAAAAGGAAAAAAAAGAAAAGAAAAGAAAAAAGAAAAAAATGCATATTTTTTGAGACAGAGCCTCAAGCTGTCGCCCTGGGTGCTGTTACATCACAGCTCACAGCAATCTCCAACTGCCTAGGCTCAAGCAAGTCTCCTGCCTCCACCTTCCAAGTAGCCAGGACCACAGGCACCTACCACAACACCTGGCTATTTTTTGGTTGCAGCATCATTGTTTGGCAGGCCCAGGCTGGATTCGAACCCATCAGGTGTATGTGACTGGTACCTTAGCCGCTTGAGCCATAGGTGCTGAACTGAAAAAAAATATTTACTTAGGAAATGTTTAGATGTTAAAAATTGGCATTTAATTAGTGCTATCACTTCTTGGTCCTTTACTCACTTCCTAATCCCTGGTTGACTGGTTTCCTCTTTTTTCCCCTTCCCTACCAAAGTTGTTTTTTTCCTAGGATCAACAGTGTTTTTCTAGGCTCCTGATCCACTGGCTTCCACTACATGGATCCATAGCATTCTGATTATCTCTTAGTATTGCCTTTTATATCTCTTCTGTTCCATCTAAGCTGAAATATTCACAATTTCTGTTATACGTCTGGGCTATCTCCATGGTATTTTCTAGAGGAATGTATTTGATGAGCTGAAGAGCAAGAAGACAGATAGTTGAGAAAAGTTTAGTTAACTAGAGCATACTCTAGAGCTGAGAGGAATGAGAAAAGGATATAGACAAAGATAGCTTTTAGGGGACCTTGAGAACAAGTAAATATTTTGCCACTCCTTGTTTTCTTTCTCAAGCGCTCTCTTTTTTCTGAGACAGAGTCTTGCGCTCACCTCAGCTAGAGGGCAGTGGCACCATTGTAGCTCACTACAACTTCAGACTCCCAGGCTCAGTGATCCCCCTGCCTCAGCTTCCAGAGTAGCTGGGACTTCAGACATGCACCATAACACCTGGCTAATTTTTCTGCTTTTAGGAGAGATAGGGTCATACTCTTGCTCAGGCTGGTGTCAAACTCCTGAACTCCAGAGATCCTCCCACCTCGGGCTTTCAGAGCGCTGGGAGTACATGGGTGAGCCACTGCACCCAGCTCTTGTTTTCTTTTTAGCCCAACTTCTAAATGATAGGTTCCTAGGACTCTTTATTTTTGTTTCTTTCCTCTTTTCTCTCTATACCTGTTTGAAATATAGTTGTCACCTTTGATCACTTGTCAGTGGCTACCTGGTATACTGTGTGGAAGGATTCTCAGGCTTTGACTGAGTTTCTCAGAAGAGGGCTATGCTGGATTGCAGTGTTCCCTGTGAATTCAGGTGTGCCAAGTAATGGCATGAGCGCCAGTTCCTCACCATCTCATCAATAGATCACGTTGTTTGGTGATGTCATATAAGCTTAAGGCTTTGTTTTGGCTGCTTCCTCTATGCTCACAGGTATATCTCCAGCCCAGGCCTCATTCCCAAGTTTTGGATCCCTATAGCCAACTACCTTCAGGCTCCAAACAGAAATCTCTAAATCAGTGTATAGAAAATGTTCACTGTCAGTTAAGACTTGTGGAAGGTTTTCTAGACTTTTCTGTTCTCCTTTATTAAAGCAGTGGAGGTTTGTCTTCTTATTCCTCCTTTTCTGTTTCTGCTATCTTAATTCAGCTCCCCCATCTCCAAACGGGTCTCCTGACTCCCTGGTTTTCCTCCAGTATTCCCTTGTGCTGCCAGAGAAATGTTTCTCAGAGAAAATACCCGACCATTGCTACTTTTTACTTAAAATCTCTTACAGGCACTAAGCATTTATTTTGGGATAGAATTAGAACTGCTTATCTTAGCATAGAAAGGCCTTCATCATTTGCTCCTGACTCTCTTTTTGTTACCTTCTGTCACTTTCTCAGATGTGCGTTTTGCTCCGACCATGGGACTGCTCTGTACGTTTCAGAACAGCTCTTTTCATGCCTCTGTGCCTTACATATGATTACTTGGCCTGGATAAGTCTCTAGCTTCTTGATGTAGCCAACTTTACCCCTCAGCATTTCATTGTTAAAATTTGAAAGAATATTGTACAGTGAACATCTATGTATTCTATGATTAACCCTTTACTAGGTTTATCCATATCTGTCTAAATTATCTTGCTATCAAAGCAAATTGCCACTATCATTATACTTTGCTTTAAAAACTTTAACATGTAATCATTAACTAGTTCAATATTTATTTGCAATTTTCTTTTTATTTTTTTGGGACAGAGTCTCACTTTGTTGTTCTTGGTAGAGTGCTATGGCATCATAACTCATGGCAACCTCAAACTCTATGGCTCAAGCTATTCTCTTGCCTCAGTCTCCCAAGTGACTGGGACTACAGGCACCCGCTACAACACCTAGCTATTTTTTTCAGAGACAAGGTCTTCCACTGGCTCAGGCTGGTCTCAAACCTGTGAGCTCAAGCAATCCACCTGCATTGGCTTCCCAGAAAAATTAAAGACATGAGCTATGGTGCCCAGCCTATTTATTTATAAGAAAATTTACATACAGTGAGATGTACAAATCTAAGTACATTTCATTAGTTTTGACAAATGTGTATATGTCTATAAACCAAACCTTTGTTAATATATGGATCATTTCCTTCACCCTTGGAAGTTCCCTCAGGCTCTTTCCAAGTCAATCTGTGGTTTTGTCTGTGTTTCCTACCACCCAGTTTAATTTCCACCAAGGATTAGTTTTTCTGTTTTAATCCAGCTAATTTTTCTTTCTCTTTTTCTTTCTTTCTTTCTTTTTTTTTTTTTTTGATACAGAGTCTTACTATGTCTCCCTGGGTAGAGTGCTGTGGTGTCACAGCTCACAGCAACCTCAAACTCTTGGGCTTAAGCGATTCTCTTACCTTAGCCTCCCAAGTAGCTGGGACTACAGGCGCCTGCCATAACGCCTGGCTGTTTTTTTTTGCAGTTGTCATTGTTGTCTGTCTGGCCTGGGCCAGGTTCAAACCCACCACCCACTGTGCTATGTGCGCTGAACTGCAGCTATTTTTTCACCCTTCAAGATTCACTTTGAGCATCAACTACTCAAGGGAACCTTCCCTGCTTTCCAGTTCTGATTTAGACATTTCTTCTCTGGGTTTTCACGGACCAACCTGTGGCTTCACTGAATATAGCACAAGGGAAAAACTTTTCTAGCACCCATCACACTGTACCATGGTGATTGTGTTGTCTGACTCCTGCCAGACTATAGGTTGTTCACAGCTTGTTTTATGTCTCACTGCTGAGCACAGTGCTCGACAAATACAGAATATTCAGTGAAAGTTTGTGAAATTAAACTAAATTGACCGTGATGGTTAGAGGCTTTGGTAAGGAAATGATAGTTAGATTGATAGACCAGGAATAATGTTCTAGCTCTAACATTTTGGGCTAGTTCATCACTAATATTTGTTGCAGGCCTCAGTATGCTTGTGTCCTAAGCTCTTAGCAAAGTGGCAGATTGATGACTCTAAGACAAATAAGGACTTGGATGTACAAAGTAGATGATGGTACTTGTCATAGGTTTTCTAAGTAATTGAGAACGCATTTGTTTATTTGCTGGTAGTTTTTTTTTTTTTTTTCTTAAAATGTCTGGTCTTTTGAAAACTGAATATGCTCTTCTTTCCCACTTGTCTCCCCCTGCCCCATCTTAACTTGGCAGTACATTTGGCCTGGTAGATTCAGATGGACCTTGCTATGCAGTGATGGTGTATAATATGGTGCAGAGCTGGGGAGTACTTATTGGGGACTCTGTAGCCATTCCTGAGCCCAACCTTCGGTGTCACCAAATTCAGCACAACGGAAAGGTGAGTGGTGGCTAAGATCTTTTTCCGACTTGTGGGCTCTGAAAGTGGAACCAAGCCTATCTGTGTTTAAAAAAACAGGCATAGAAGTAATGCATATGTGAATGTGTGTATATGCTAATATATATGTAGTTTTTTGTACATGCATAGGTTAATTTTTTTACTTATGTGTATGTATATGCTATATATATGTATTTTTTATTAATAAAGGGATGCTACTTGTAAGCAAAAGAATTAAAACGTAGACTGGAATATTATTAATCAGATACTACTACTGTTAAGAGTTTGGTGTATATACCTGAAGTCTTTTTTCCTTCATAAATATATGTACACATATTCATGTGTATATTTTTAATCATAAATGGATATTATGTGCAAATATCTGTGAACTCTTTCTATGTTTTTACATATTTCATACACATTGTTTTGAATTGACATATAGTGGTGGTGGTGGAGATGGTAATGTTGGTTAGCATTTACTGAACACTTAACTAAATGCTAGGCACCATGCTGAGGGTTTAACTGCCCTCATTTAATCTTCACAAAAATCTTAAGAATGTAGGTATTTACCCACTTTTTTTGCCATTTAGGTCAGGCAGGAGTTGATAAATTTTGGACCAGTAACCAAATCTGATTGATTGCCTGTTTTTGTTAAGAATGGCTTCTGTATTTTTAAATGAAAAAAATTTAAAGAAGGATAATATTTCAAATTTCAGTGCCCATAAATTAAGCTTCCTTGGAATATAGCCACTCTTGTTCATTTACTGTTGTCTGAGGCCGCTCTTGTACCAAGTGTCAGAGGTGAATTGTTCAGAGACCATGTGACTGACAAAAGCCTGAAATTTCTACTCTCTAGTCCTTTCCAGAAAAAGTTTGATGACCCCATATATAGATTATTTCTTCCAAGTATAAAAGTACTATAGTGAACACTTTTGTATCTTTGCCCACATCCATGATTATTTCCTTAAATGAATTTCCAGTGTAGAATCCTAGGTCCAAAGGGTGCACGGAATTCTAAGGATTTTGATACATACTACCAAGTGAATCTTTGGAAGGTTGTCTCAGTTGGCTGTTATTACTGACAGCGAATGTGAGAAATTGTGTCCTTGCAGATTTCTTCTCAACTCTTGGTAGAAAACTTTGAAAAATTACTTGCCTATATTCCCGTTAGGACTTTTAAAAAAATTGGTTTCTGAGAGCTTTTTTATTTACTTCACTTTCACTTAAAAGAATTTGCTTCACACTCTAGTGGAACAATATTTTTTCTAGTAAAGATCTTTTAACATTTTTTTTTTTTTTTTGGAGACAGAGTCTCACTTTGTTGCCCTGGGTGCAGTGCCGTGGCCTCATAGCTCACAGCAACCTCAAACTCTTGGGCCTAAGTGAGTCTCTTGCTTCAGCCTCCCAAGTAGCTGGGACTATAGGCACCTGCCACAACATCTGGCTACTTTTAGAGAGGAGAGCTCTCTCTGGCTCGAGCTGATCTGGAACCTGTGGGCTCAGGCCATCCACCCGCCTTGGCCTCCCAGAGTGCTAGGATTATAGGTGTGAGCCAACATGCCTGGCTTAACAACATATTTTACAACTTAAAATACACTTGAACTGATAATGTGAGCTAATATCTTTTTTTGCTACTAGGAAAATACCCATAATCTATTGCACATTTCTTCAACTTGATATAAAAAGAAGACGTAACTTTAACTTGTATTTGGTTACTTTAGGGCCTTACAAACAATTGGACTGAGAATTTCTCAGACATTCTGTTGGCTGTAGTTGGCTGCTATGTATATTTAGTTAATTTTCAAAAAAACACCATGGGAAAACGCAGATTGTATGAGATACTGGTTGCATCCTTTTGTTAGGTAGTGCCAGAAATTTGCCTTTTTTTAATCGGATTAACTGTCCCATTCTTGTCGTGACACTGTGGTCCCCTAACTGTCCCAGAGTTTCCTTCTGAAGATCAAAAACTTGGGAAAAATTACATCCCCCTTTGTTAGCTCAGTTATATCTAATGTGAGATGGAGGTAGGGGATGTATTTACTGGGGCTTGGGCAGTAAATACAGGGAGTCACAGGTGGTATATCATGCTGGAATTTTTTACATCTTGGAATCTGTAATGAACCTATGTCTGTCTGTCTTTCCTAGGTCTATTCCTTTTCAAGTGTTCGTGTGGAGACGCCCCTCCTTCTGGTGGTGAATGGGAAGCCTCAAGGCTCCAGCAGCCAGGCTGCTGCTACAGTGGCATCTCGGCCGCAATGTGAATGACCTTCCCTGACTTGCGTGTTAGGGAGTGGGGGCGAGGAGATATGCTGAAGGCACTCTGCAGCCGGACCAGCCACATCAGTGGATCAGCTGAGCTGGGGGGATGTTTTAAATGAAGTCATTCTCTTCCTCTGCTCTGTAAGGCACTTCGTGTCTCTTCTCTCTCCCTTATTACCATGTTCCAGCTCTCTGCAGGGCCACACATTCCCCTGGTATATTTCTCTTGCCTGTTTCACTGCTCTCTATGTTTTAAGCAAAGAGCATTGGATTGGCAGAAGTGTTGGGATCTTGCCATGGGACAGAGTCTCCGAGGTTCCTGTTCTTGCCTCCTTCCTGAGCCTTATATGTATATATCAGTTTAATATTTATTGCTAAGGGAGGGGTCTTAATTTTTTAATGGCCTGGTTTTTGAATAATTTTTATTTTTAAAATTTAGGTCCTTATCTTTGGGACTGGAATAGAATTAAACTTTGTTTGGAAAAAAAAAAATACCCTGTAGTTTGTTCTGCTTCATTCTCTTCACACTTGGATTCTTGCTTTTAGGATCACTTCAATCTATTAAGAGTAGTATCCATTTTTAAATTTATACAAAATAGTTTGTTTCTCTCCTAGTTAAAAGTATGTTGGCAATAGAAGCCCAGGGCGGGAATGGCAACTCACAAAGTTGCTGGAGATGAGCTTCTTTTCCATCTTCCCATCTGTGGTCCCCATCATGGTCCAAGATGACAGAGCAGTACTATTCTAATAGTATCAGTAGGCTGAAAGACCAGAGATACTAGAAATCAAAGAAACTGAATATCAAAGAGACACGCAGTTTCTTTAGATTCTAGTGACTTTTTTTTTTTTGAAACAGAGTCTCACCTTGTTACCCTCAGTAGAGTGCTGTCACATCACAGCTCATAGCAACCTCCAACTCTGGGGCTTAAGCGATTCTCTTGCATCAGCCTCCCAAGTACCTGGGACTACAGGCATCTGCCACAATGCTCGGCTTTTTTGTTGGAGTTGTCACTGCTGTTTTTTAGCTGGCTGGGGTCGGGTTCAAACCCACCACCCTCGGTATATGGGGCCGGCACCCTACCCACTGAGCCACAGGTGCTGCCCATCTAGTGACTTGTTTTATAACAGTTTCTCTTAATACCCTTATAGAAAAATGGGGAAATGTGAATAAGGATTAATAACCAATTGAATGACTGTAATACATTAATGAATACAGACGCATTCAGAAGACCTCTGGTGATATGACTGAGATCTTTGTTCTTGACCTAGTTTTTTCAGCTTAGATCAGTGACTTAAATATCATTGAGAACTCATTAAATTTACAAAGAATGTAAAATGCAGGCTAGGTGTCGTAGCTCACACCTATAATTCTAGCATTCTGAGAGGCTGACACAGGAGGATTGCTTGAGGCAGGGATTTGAGACTAGTCTGAGTAAGCCGGAGACCCCATCTCTTAAAAAGGCAAGTTAGCTGGATGTCAGCGGTGTGTGCCTCTAATTCCAGCTACTTGGGAAGCTGAGGCAGGAGGATCTCTTGAGACTATGAGTCTGAGGTTGCAGTGAACTGTGACAATGCCACTGCACGCTAGCTTGGGTGACAGAGCAAGACCATCTCTTAAAAAAATGTAGAAGGTTCAGCACCTATAGCTCAGCTGCTGAGGTGCCAGCCACATATACCAGAGCTGGCGGATTCAAATCCAGCCTGGGCCTGCTGAACAACAATGACAACTACAACCAGATAAATAAATAATAATAAAAAAAATAGCTGGGTGTTGTGGCTGGTGCCTGTGGTTCCAGCTACTTGGGAGGTTGAGGCAAGAAAATTGCTTAAGCCCAGGGGTTTGAGGTTGCTGTGAGCTATGACACTCCGGCATTTTACCTATGGCAACAGCTTGAGACTGTCTCAAAAAGTAAAAACAAAATGCAGGGCTCAGCTCCTGTAGCTCAAGTGGCTAAGGCACCAGCCACGTACACCTGAGCTGGCAGGTGTGAATCCAGCCTAGGCCCACCAAACAACAATGATGGCTGCAACCGAAAAATAGCTGGGCATTGTGGCAGGTGCCTGTATTCCCAGCTACTTGGGAGGCGGAGGCAGGAGAATCGCTTGAGCACAGGAGTTGGAGGTTACTGTGAGCTTGTGATGCCATGACACTCTTCCCAGGGGGACAGCTTGAGGCTCTGTCTCAAAAAAAAAGAACAAAAAAACCAAAATGCAGAAAACTCAGAGAATGCATGACAGAATAAGTTTGCATATCTATCTACGGATCTATCTAAAGAAGTTATAAGGGCTGAATTTAACAAGGTAAAATTTTGAAATCCATTTTTTTTTGCCCCCAAAATGCTGACTTTCTGAGGTGTATCTTGAATATCACGTATGAAAATTACTAACAACTTCAGTAGATAAGATAAAGTCAACATGAGTAATCAGTTTTGTATAGTTGCAAAAATACTATATAAAGATTCTGTGGTAGCCAGAGAATTTTTAATGCAATTACTCTGTTGCATCACATGTGGAGTCTTGAATTCAGTTTCAGGTACTGATTTTGCCATCTTTTTTTTTTTTTTTTGAGACAGAGTCTCACTTTGTTTCCCTCGGTAGAGTGCATGGGATCATAGCTCATAGCAACCTCAAACTCTTGGGTTTTGGTGATTCCCTTGCTTCAGCCTCCCAAGTAGCTGGGACTACAGGTGCCTGCCACAATGCCTGGATATTTTTTTAGAGATGAGGTCTTGCTCTTGCTCAGACTAGTCTTGAACCCATGAGCTCAGGCCATCCACCTGCCTTGGCCTCCCAGAGTGCTAGGATTACAGGCACGAGCCAGTATGCTCGCTCAGGTACTGATTTTGAGGCCTTCGTATTAAAGACTGGTTGTGAGCTTGTGAGGTGTAAAAATATCTTGGTAATAGGTAAAAGCAAACGGACGAATGCAGGTGGTTGTGTGTGAATGTTAGGGGCAGTAGAGAGCTGAGACTCAATTATGCTTACGATTTCCCTTGAATTTATCCAAGTCCTAAGATGATAGTGTGTTCTGTGTAGCACAAAAGAGTGGAAAAATGGCCACTAGATGGTACCTAGAGAGAAGCAGGGTTTAAGGAATAATTAGAATACCCTTGAAATATCCATCTGCCTTAAAAAACTAGAACATCAGGGCCCAGGTGTGGTGGCTCATGCCTGTAATCCCAGCACTCTGGGAGGCCAAAGTGGGAAGATTAATTGAGCTCAGGAGTATAAGACCTGGCTGAGACAAGAGGATCACTTCAGCCCGGGAGTTGGAGATTGCTGTGAGCTATGAAGCCATAGGACTCCACAGAGGGCAACATAGTGAGACTGTCTCAAAAAAAAGAACATCATTGATAGCTTGGAAGCTTCTGTGTGTCTCTCCATGATCTCATCTTGTTTCTTTCACAGCTATGTAAGTCTCATTGCATGACTATACGTGATTATGCTACCATTTAGTCCAATTACTTTTAAAGGGTATCTGGCTTTCCAATTTTTTTCTGTCAAAGCATTACATTATTAATATTCTCGTACATGTTCTGATACATAAGTGGAAAATTTCTTTTATAACAACAGTTCTTGAAGCGTGGTCCTTAGTATAATGGCATCGGAATCCTTTGGAACTTTATTTTTTTTGAGACAGACTCTGACTCTGTCTCCCTAGGTAGAGTGCTGTGGCATCATTTGTCATAGCTCACAGCAAACTCAAACTCTTGGGCTCTTGGGCCTCAGCCTCCTGATAGCTGGGACTACAGGAGCCTGCCAAGGCGCCTGGCTAGTTTTTCTATTTTTAGTAGAGACAGGGGTCTCCCTCTTGCTCAGTCTTTTAGTTTTATTTTTTTAATTTGGTTTCGAACTCTTGAGCTCAAACAATACACCTTCCCCCAGATGTGAGCCACTGTGCCAGGCCCGGAACTTCTGTGAAGTACAAATTCTTAGGTTTCTATCCAGACTTAAATTTGAAATTCTGGGAAAGATCCCAGAAATCTGTGATTTCCAGGTGATTCTGATACACAGTGAAGTTTGAGAACCACTTGTGTTTCAGAGTATTAACACAAGAAGGGCAATTGCTGGGTCATAGGATATATATACTATATATGTTCAAACTTTTTTGAGAAATACCAAACATCTCCAAAGTGCTCACACCATTTATCTGCTATTAATGGATGAATCCTCCTAAAGCTCCCCATCCTCTTCCATGCTTGCGGTGGTCTTACGTTTTAGGTATTGCAAATATAGGAGATTTGAATATTACCTCCTTGGGACCTTAACTTTCATTTCTCTAATTAATGGGCTTTGCTAGAGTATCTTTTTATATACATAGGTGTTTACGAGCCACTAATGCTTTCAGTAAAATGCCTATCCATGTCTTTGCCCACTTCCGTACTGGATTTCGGCTTGGTTTGCATGTATATCCACTCCACCACCTTTTGTCAGTTTCCGTGCTGCAGACATCTATTCGTTTTTAGCTTGTCTTTTTGGTCCCTATTGTATCTTTTGCTGAACAGCAGTTCCCAATTTCAATGTTATTGACTTTATCAATGTTTCATAGTTGTGCTTTTTATGTTTTAAGAAGTCCTTCCCTATCTTGAAATCGTAAGGACATTTCCCTGTTGTTTTATAAAGTTTTTTTTCTTCATTAAATCATAACTGTGTTCATTGATGCATTTGTGGAGTACAGCGTACTGATTTGATATACAATGTGAAATGCTTACATTGAACTGATTAACACAACCATCACCTTGCTTACTTATATGTTGTAAGACATTTATACTCTATTCTTAATAGCTTTGAAATGTAACATTGCATTATGCACATTAGGTGAGGTCCCCACAAATACCCTCCCTTCTCCTGGCCTCCCCTCTCACTTCTCTTACCTCCTACTTTCTGGACTATAGTTATGTTTTACCATTTGTGTGACTATGTAGGTGATTATATATTGATTACATAGTAGTACTGAGTACATTGGGTACTTCCCCCCCCACATTCTTGAGACACTTTACTAAGAAGAATATGTTCTAGCTCCATCCAGGTAAACATAAAAGATGTGAAGTCCCCATCATTTTTTATGGCTGCATACTATTCCATGGTATACATATACCACAATTTGTTAATCCATTCATGTTTTATCATTTTTTTTTCTTCCATTATGACTTAAATTTTTTTTTCCTTTTCTTTGAGACAGAGTCTCACTCTATTGCCCTGGGTTGAGTGCAGTGGCTTTGTAGCTCATTGCAACCTTAAACTCCTGGGGTCAAGTGATCCTTTTGCCTGAGGCTCCCAAGTAGCTGAGACAACAGGCACCTGCCACCATGCCTGGCTAGTTTTTCTATTTTTTCAGTAGAGATGGGGTATTGCACTTGCTCAGGATGGTCTTGCACTCCTGAGCTCAAGCAAATCACCTGCCTTAGCCTCCAAGAGTACTAGGATTATAGGTGTGAGCCACTGCCCCCAGCCTAAAACTAATTTTTATTGAGAGACAGTGTTGGAACAAATAAAAGTGTTTGGGCTTCCTAGCCCATGACCTTGAGATAAGATAAAAGTATCTGGGCTCTCTCGTCCATAACCCTGCTGGCCTGTGGGTCAAGACAGAAGTCCTTGTGCTCTTAGATAATCGTAACTATGTACAATGATGCTTGTGGAACAGCTGTTTGACATGAGTATAAAGGGGAAGGGGATTTGTTGCTTCGGGGGACTTTCTGCACTGGCTTCCCCCTACCCCCGCCTGCCTCTGTGAGCTGAATAAAGAACATGTCATACCTGCCCTCTCTGTTGAAGTTTTTCTTCCGCCTATGCGAAGTGAACCATTTGCACAACAGACAGGGTCTTGCTCTGTTTCCAGGCTGGAGTGTGGTGGCATGATCATAGCTCACTGTAACCTCAAACTCCTGTGCTCAAACCATCCTCCTGGCTCAGCCTTGTATGACTGCAGTTGTGAGCCACCAGGCCTGGCTAATTTCTTTGCTTTTTGTAGAGACAGAGTCTTATTATGTTGCTCAGGCTAGTCTTTTTGATTTATTTTTATTTTTAAATTTTTTTCCCAGTACCAGAAAATAGACTGGTCTTGAAGAAGACAGATATGTGTGTAAAAGCCCATTTGATCTCCTTTAATGCTGTCCAGGAAAGGACGTTCTGTTAGTGACCTGTCAGTTCAGTGCTTGGTACTGGCAGGTTTGTGGGGTTCCTTCTTTCTAATCTTGATCTTTTAGATTGATGTATTAGTTTATTTTTTTTACTCTCTTCAGGTATTTGGACAAAGATGCTATTTTTATTTTCCAAGTGAAAACAGTATTGTTAGGGTTACTCTGTGGATAAGTCACAGTCATATTTTCAATTTTCCTAGGACCTGGTTGGTTTCAGCACACTCTCAGCACCTAGCAGATCTGCATAGAGTGGGCAACCCTGGGGGAAGGGCTCACAGAAAGCTGTGCATGTCTATGTGTGGGGGCGAGGGAATGGGGCGTATGTGGTTATATGTGGGAAAAAGGAAACTGCTCTGGACTCTTATACCATATAGGAGATGGCTCAGTACAGCGGGAAAGAGAATTGGATGGTGGGTTTCTGCTCCCTAATTGTAACTTTTTCACTTATTCCACATAGTTAAATATACAATGATGTAAAATTGGAAAGTTTCAACAAAGGATACAGACAAAAAGCTTCATTTTCCTTCTTGACCTCTAGCCCCGCCCATTGGAGTAACTACTCCATTTTTCTCTCCTTAAGATATTTTCTCTCTATATAAACAGCGTCAATGGCTTAAAAATGCACAAATAATACGGCCTGTGTTATCTTAGGCAAATCTCTTGAACTTCTGTATTAATTAACTTTAATACAGTTAATTCTTTAAGTTCTTTAAATTCCTAAATAGAAATACTTATACACACTTGGCCAAACCTACACTTTGAAGACTATCAGGCATTTTACAAGGACAGGATAGAGGGGAGGCTTGTCATGGAAGTTTTTTTGTTCTACACAGAGAAGAATGAGTCACGTGTGATCTGACTTGACAGAGACATCCTGAGTGGGTAGCAGTGTCAGCAGCCCTCTCGCTAATTCCACGGGGTATGGCTTCTCACATGTTCTGTCCCTCTCTCAGCATGCTGAGCTTTCCTTCATGGCTCAATCAGGAGATACCACTTGCCCCTTAATTGTCAGGTATGTATTCGCTTGGGATAGGAAGTGGAAACCTGCCAGAGTGTGGGACACCTCTGCCTCCCCCCTTCACTCCTCCCCTTTGCACCCTCTTCGCGTTCAGGGAGTTGGTATTAGAATTCGGCTGATGCAACAGTTTGAGTCACTGTCTCTCTGTGCTGTGAGATTTACTCACTTTTAATTGGGAGTTTCTGGAACCACTTGTCTCTCCCTCATTCTGACTTCCTTCTCTAATTGGCTCTCAGAGGACTCCAACTCTGGCTAATCAACTAAGGAAAAGCTGCTCCAGAGAGCCCCAGACCGGCACCTGGGGACCCCAGGCTCTGCTGTGACTTTGCTTCTTCAAGTTTCTTTTCTAATCCATTAAGACAACTTTGTCTATGGCTCAGGCCTGGGAGAATAGGGTTCCTGTGTGTGTTGCTATCTCAGAGGCAGTGTGAATGGTGCCAACCTCTTCTAGACTTTGCCAGCTACTATGTCCTGCCTGAACCTTTTTGTTCTTGTTAGCAGAGAATTGAGAAAATGGAACCTAGTTGAGGTGTCCAAAATTGAGCTGATGAACAATGGGAAAAAAGCACAGATGAAAAAGCATACCATTTGAGGAAGGTTAACCTCAACACATTGGTCCATATACTGCTTCTGCGTTAGCAAAAGGTCATGTGGAAACCTTACCTTGTCTGCTTCTGTTGGTCATTGTCTAAAGGAAGCTACATACTAGTTATGCACCTTTGGCCAATAATTATTATTGGGTTGCATTTAAAAATTATTTTAAAAATAGATTTTATATTTTATTTGTATTATTTTATTTTATTTTTTGAGACAGAGCCTCAAGCTGTCACCCTGGCTAGAGTGCCGTGACATCATAGCTCACAGCAACCTCCAATTCCTGGGCTCATGCAAGTCTCCTGCCTCTGCCTCCCAAGTAGCTGGGACCACAGGCGCCCACCACAATGCCTGGCTATTTTTCAGTTGCAGCCGTCATTGTTGTTTGGAGGGCCCAGGCTGGATTCAAACCCGCCAGCTCAGGTGTATGTGGCTGGTGCCTTAGCAGCTTGAGCCATAGGTGCCAAACCTAGATTTTGTATTTTAGAGTAGTGTTAGGTTCACAGCCAAATTGAATAGAAAGTACAGAGAGCTCTCAAATACCTCCTCACCCACCTCATGCCCAGCCTTTCTCATACCAGAGTGGAGCATTTCTTGTGATTGACAAACCTACCTTGACACATCATTATCCGTCAGAGTCCATAGTTCATGTTAGAGTTTACTTTGGTGTTGTACATTCTATGGGTTTTGACAAACGCATGCTGACATGTATTCATATGACAGCATCATGCGGAATAGTTTTACTGCCCTAGACATCCTTCATGCTCCACCTGTCCCTCTGCCCTAGACCCTAGTAACCAGTCTTTTTATTGTCTCTTCTGCTTTTTTCAGAATAAAGTTGGAATTAAAGAGTATGTAGCCTTTTTGGGTTGACTTCTTAGGTTACATTTTAAAGTGATATTTAACACTAATTTTTAGTATGATTTTAAAGTTGCAACAGAGAGTAAACATATCTCTTTGGCATATCAAATCCTATTTGTGTAACTTCTTTCTTGACAAATGGATATGATAAAGGAAATTGTCCTGGTACCTAGTTTGCCCTTGGAGAAGCAAGGTGGTAGGTTTGAATTTGAGTGCTGTACTACCAACAAATACAAGATAAAGAGGATCGTAGTCAAAGTACAGGTTGGAAAACACTTGTTGAGGATTTAATTGTGACCTTTTTTTTTTTTTGAGACAGGCTACTTAGTGGCCCTCGGTAGAGTGCTGTGGCATCATAGCTCACAGGAACCTTAAGCTCCTTAAGGTCCTGGACTCAAGTGATCATCCTTGTCTCAGCCGCCTGAGGTCTACAGGTGCCCATCATAATGCCCAGCTAGTTTTTCTATTTTTAATAGAGACAGGGTCTCCCTCTTGCTCAGGCTGGTCTTCAACTCTTGAGCTCAAGCTACCCACTCACCTAGGCCTCCCAGAATGCTAGGATTACAAGAATGAGCCACCACAACCGGTGAATTGTGACTTTTTTATTGACTAGAGTTAGCCTACAGATAAATTGCTTATAAGACTTTGGGACGGCTCGGCGCCTGTGGCTCAATTGGCTAAGGCGCCAGCCACATACACCTAAGGTGGCGGGTTCGAATCCCCAGCCTGGGCCTGCCAAAAAACAACAATGATGGCTGCAACCAAAAAAATGGCCGGGCGTTGTGGCGGGCGCCTGTGGTCCCAGCTACTTGGGAGGCGGAGGCAGGAGACTCGCTTGAGCCCAGGAGTTGGAGGTTGCTGTGAGCTGTGATGCCACGGCACTCTACCCAGGGGGATAGCTTGAGGCTC
>CAUYQV010182046.1:0-15123 GCA_963574575.1 Galagoides demidoff
TACTGTTTTCATATACAATTTGAAATACTTTCATCAAGCTAGTTAACATAAATTTCATGTCATTTGCTTAGTCATTGTATCAAAATATTTATATTCTAGTTCTAGAAAAGTTCACTTGTACCCTTGTTAGACAGATATATAGGTAATCTTTCCTGTCACCCTCCCACCACCCATCCGCCCTTCTCCCCTCCCCTTACCCACCGCCTCCCCATATTCTTGGGCTAGAATTAAGTTGTATCTTTTGTTTGAGAGCTATAGATTAGTTTCATAAAAGGGCTGTGTACATTGGATACTTTTTCTTCCATTCCTGACATACTTTGCTAAGAAGCACATTTTCCAGTTCCATCCATGTAAACACGAAGGAGGTAAAGTCTCCGTTTTTCTTTAGGGCTGCATAGTATTCCATGGTGTACATATACCACTTTTCTAGAACTAGAATATAAATGTTTTGATACAATGACTAAGCAAATGACATGAAATTTATGTTAACCAGCTTGATGAAAGTATTTCAAATTGTATATGAAAACAGTACAATGTACTCCATGTTGCATTAATGTATATAGCTATCAATTAATAAAAAAAAATTATAACATAGAAAAAAAAAAAAAGAAGTGATCTGACCAGTGAGAAAATTAGTTATGATGTGGAACACTTAGCATCTACCAGCTTTCCATACAACTTGCTATTTTTGTTAGAATCAGCTAGAGAATTTCTTTGTTTTAATGAAAGATGAATTGAGAAAAGGAAGAGAAAGTAGTTAGGGCCCAGGAATATCAGAATCCCTCACAGAAGACAGTGGCACTCACCCTTCTAAGGGAAGGGAAGGAGGAAATAATGGATTCCTCCACCAGAGCCTGACAACGTGACGAACCTGCCCTGCGCTAACTCCTTACTGAGCAAAATAAAATGTAAAGTTTTATCAGTTATGTTTTAAATATGAACATCCAAGTGTAAAGAGTTCAAATCACTACAGGCTATTGTGCTGTGAGTTGAAAGGCAATAATTACTACAAAGTGCTACTGGGGAAGCTCCGTGACCATCACAGGGGGGCCATTTTCCTGGCCTGTCCTTCCCGCCTCCTGGCTGGCTTGCCCGCGGCAGCGACAGTCACGCTGTCATCTGCAGATCCTCACCCTCCACAAGCAGCCGGGGGTCCCCTGGTCACAGCCAGCCCCGCGGCCCTCCGGGCCCCACCAGCCCTGGCTGTGTGTGTGCAGATGGCAGGTCCACTGGCCCTGTTGCCTGTCACCGGGGCTGTGGTGCTGTAGACCCTCAGGACTGCCACATGACTCTGGGCGAGTTTAGTCTTTCTCCTGGTCACCTTGCTTAGGGCCTCCCATCCTCAGCCGAGGATAAGGAAGATGACAAATTGAGAAGTGAGTAATAGTCGTCCTGAATGGTGCTAATGGCTGTTCAAGCTCATGCCCCCTTGAATCAACCCTAAAGGCTCCCTTTGCCTTTAGGACGCTGGTTCCCAGCAGAGTCTAACAGAGGAAAGAAAAGTTGGCCTCGGCAGAGGGGACCCAGGTGAGCTCTGGTGCCACTGGGTCGGTCCTCTGTCTGGAGGAGAGGCCGGCAGGTGAGATGCTCAGTCCTACAGCGGCTTCCCAGGCCAGTAGCTCACGTAAAATTCAGTCCCTGAAGCTTTCTTGGGCGCCACACGTGTGTTTCTGCAGTCCAGTTGCTCAGGTCACTAAGATTCCGACAGAGGTCCAGACCTGGCCCTTCTCTCAGATTCTCACGCCCCACCAGCAAATGCCGATGTGATGCAGTCTGAGCCAGGCACCCTGCCGGGTGGTAGAATCAGGTGGGTGACTGAGCTGCCGGGTCTGCAGAGAGCCGAGGAGGCCAGGGGAGGTGCAGGATGGGGTGGGGTCTCCACTGAACCCTAACAGAGGGGAGGAGAGGCCTGCAGGCAGAGGATGTGGGGAGGGAGGACCCTTGGGCGCTTCCAGTGGGGCAGTGGGACTGCAAGGGCAGGACAGAAACAGAGACCCCAAAGCTCAGTGAAACCAGAGTAAAATCTCTTTTGTGTCTGGACCTTGTGGTGGGTAAGGTTGAGCTGGGAGGTCCTTTGAGAAGACTGTGCCCCCAATGTGGAGGACAGAGGTCCCTTCAACACCTCCGGCCACACAACACCATCTCTCTGTTGTTCATCACTTTCAAGTATGTCCTCATTTTAATTACTTTAAATTAATACTTTAATGTATTTTTTTGATTTCTCAATACTTTGAATGTGTGTCTTAAAATTTTAAAATGTATGGGAAGTCTTTTTTTTTTTTACTTTTTCTGTTGATTGACTTTAAATTTTAGTCCAAGCATGTGGCTAATATTAAAGTTTTGTGTATTTATTGAAACCTACTGTGTGGGTAAATGGATTTTAGAGGAGCGGCCCCGCATGCTTGCACAGGACATGTGTTCTTTCACTGCCGAGTGTACACATGCTGGGTCAAGGTCAGGGCAGCCGTTCATGAGTTTTCACAGCTGTGTGTCTCACACCTCCCAGAGCTGGCTGTTTGTCTCTGATTCTACTTTCTCTGATGTTGATATCACTGCCCCTGTTTTCCTGTCTACCTTTCCATGCCTTTACTTCTAACATTTCTGAAGTGTTTTACTTCACACATTTCTGGTGTGTCTCTTAAAATGCACCTAACAAATGCTATTTTAAAAATTTATTCTAGTGCTTTCTAACAGAAAAATTTAAAATATTTATACTTCTGTTGGCAGTTAATATATTTTGACTTTCTTAAAACCATTTTTCCCTTTTCCTGTTGGTTTCTGTCACCTAAAGATTATTTCATTTTTATCAATGTTTTTTATTTCACTTGTTTGTTAACCATTCTCTTTCTATCCTATCCTTTTTGGTTATTTCCATTAAAGGTTAATTGCATGTTTGCCAATGTCATAACTAAGTAAAATAAATGTTTTTAGCTTCTCATGAAGGAACAGAATACTTTTGAACTATTTAACCCAAATCTGTTTACACACTCATCCATGTTTTCATGTGCGCTCTCCAAGAGCGTTTTCAAACTTTCAAATATTTGTCTTCTGTTTTAGAATTATTCATTATAGCACAAGAATGAACTGGACCCTTATTCTACATCATACTCAAAAAATCAACTAAGCATGGATTAAAGACTTAAGCATAAGGTCTGACACCACAGAACTCCTAGGAAAAAACACATAGGGAAAGCGCTTTGATGTTGGCTCCACAATGATGTCTCAACATCTCAGGCAATAAAAGCAAAATCAAACTAAAAAGCTTCTGCACAACAGAGGAAGCAATCAACAAAATCAAAAGGCAGCCTATGGATTGGGGAAAATACTTGTGAACTGTACACCTGATAGGTGATCAAAACCCAAAATATGCAAGGAACTCATAAAACTCAATGGCAACAGCAACAACCAAAAACAAACTGATTAGAAAATGGGCAAAGCACCTGAGCCAGAAATGTCCCAAATGAAGACATGAATGAACATGGCCAATAAGTATATGAGAAGGTACTGAAAGTCACTACTTATCAGAAAAGTAAAGTCCCAGGTTACAATGAGATGCGTGCCTCACACCCTTTAGGGGGCTATTGTCAAAGAGGAAAAGGTAACGAGTATCACTGAGAGTGTGGAGAGATGGGAACCCTGTGTGCTGTACACTGTGGGCAGTGAAAGCTGGCACAGTCATCAGAACAGTTTGGTGCTTCTCCTGAAATTAGAAAATAGAGCTACCATGTGCCCCGGGCACCCCGCTACTGACTCTGTGTGTATGTGCAAAGGAAAGGAGATGAGTCCCGTGAAGAGGCATCCACATTCCTGCTGTTTACTTTATTCTCAACAGCTAAAATAGGAAAACAACCTAAGTGTCCATCAGAGGATGAAGTACGCCCGCATGTGTGCATATGGACATACAATGGTGCATATATGTGTGTGTATATACAGAGGGGCCAAAAATTATACATAGAATATATAAGAATAGGTGGGAAATTTCTTGCAATGACAAAACGGTTCAGTCCTAGGTACAGTGTGATGGACATTTTTAAGAAAAGAACCTGTATTAAAATTGTAACACCCAAGTCCCAAGTCACCTTCGACTTCTGCAATTCTAAGAGCTATAAGATACAGTATGAAGATAAGACATGTCTTTGGTGTGTATTGAATATTACAATTTTAATCTACATCAAAACAAACTTTTTCACCTATAATTTACACAATGAAAACATCATCCCCTGGTTAATCCTGTGTCCGTCATTACTGCCCCTTCCTCGTGGGTTCAAAGCCTCCTTCTTTACTAAGAATACGCCCAACAAGTCACTTCCATCAGTATTTATATGATTAATCCCTTAATGTATTTTTACTGCTAAGAGATACAAAATTTAAAGTGAGTTATTTATTTTTTCTTCATATTTTGAAAATATTTTTCCGTTACATTCAGTAATCTTAATTTTTGCTGTTGAAGTTAATAAGATACTTTTGTATGACCTCACGAAAAGATGTTTGTCTCTTGTCAAAGTCCATGACTGAGCAGTATTAAAAAGAATAGGTGGGGGCAGTGCCTGTGGCTCAAAGAGTAGGGCACCGGCCCCATAGGCCAGAGGTGGCGGGTTCAAACCCAGCCCTCACCAAAAATTGCAAAAAAAAAAAAAGAATAGGTGGGAAATTTCCTACAGTGACAAAATGGTTCAGTCCTAGGTACAGTGTGACGGGCAGAGAGGTGCTGCCCTGACCCCAGCCACGGCAAGTGTGGTCAGCACACATCCTTCCTTGGGAGCTCCTCTCAGGGGCCCCTAAGCTGGAGGCCACCAGCTTGGCCAAGGTCAGTCCCACGGGGAGGGTGGGAGAACAGTGGAGGTGGTAACTCGGGAATAAGAAGCCTTTCAGCCCAGTATAGATGACTCCACATCTTCCCGGGATGCTGAGGTGGTTCAGAGCTGCCTCCCAGCTGGCCTCTGCTGTCTTCCCTTCCCTTCCACTGTTGCTGCCAAGGTCACTACTGACACAGGGGCTTGCTGAACTCCATCTCATAGACTGCTTCCCAGGCAGGGGGTCTGCAAACTTTGGTTCCAGAAAGGATTACAAACAACAAAAGTAGAAGATAGGGTTGAGAGCTGGGAGTCCATGTGTGGCTGGTGAAGAGGAGCTTACCCTGGTTGCAGGTGGATCAAAGACATCCTCCAGGCTTCAGTCCAGAGGCTGAAACCCCCAGTACCACCACCACCATGGTGAGCCGGCATGGTTGGGGAGCTCCCCTGTTCGGAGGGGCTGGGAGCCAGCAGAAAGTTTTAGGCATTTGAAAAATAAGGGAAAATAGTAACACCCAGGTGACCGGAACTGGGCAGCCACCGTCTGGAGCTCAGTGAAAGCTTTAGTCAAAGAGAGGCTAGGATCCATCCACAGGGAGCTGCAGGCCAGGAAGGAAACACAGGGGGAAGGGCAGGGAGGCTCTTGTCCCCCGTGGGAGGAGGAGGGAGGAAGGAGGTCAGAGCCTGTGCTAGTTTTCCACGGATGCTGTGACAATCACCACCTGCTTAGTGACTTCTGGGGTGGTCGACTTTTTTTTTTTTTTATCGTGCCACATATTAGAAGAATAATTTTTATTCTTATTTGTGTGTTTAACATGCCACACATTAAAAACACAAACACTAACAAAAGCTGGTGAACAAAACTAAGATCTATGGATAATTTTTGCACTATCTGAAACCACAGATAAGCAAAACAGGCCTCAAATAATCCTCACGGGGCCATGGGCTGCAGAATGTGACCTAGAGGTGGAAACTGCAGAATGAACGTCACTGGGTTAAAATCAGCATCCCTCTGACAACTTTGGGGGGAAATCCATTTCCTCACCTTGTCCACACCCACTTCCTGTGTCACTGCCCGCTTCCTGTGTCACTGCTCACTGTGTCCCTGCCCACTTCCCGTCTCACTGCTTCCCACCTCCAGACCCAACAACCCTACCTGGGTGTATGCCATCCGTTTGGGTCACCGTACATGGGGGAAAGGGGGACAGCACAGCATTTCCAGGATGGCTGAACTCTGGACCGGTAGTGATGCAGCACCTGGAGCCCTGGAGAGTCACTGTCACTCCTCTGCTAAAGCTGGGACAGGCAGGGTCAGGTGATGGACGGAGTCTTACCAATGCCCTGCTGGTAGCAGCTCCACTGGGTCTGCAGAGTCACCATGTCACCATTTTCCAAGTCTCTAATATGTATTTGGAAAGACTTAGGCGGCTGCTGGTACAAACCCTCCTTTGGGTCTTTGGTGTGTGGGGTCAGGGATATCATAGCAGAAAAGCCGCAGAGAAGCTCTGAGACTGTGCCCTGTCCAAGACAAGTTGGTAAATGTAAACTGGTATCATCCCAGGTGCCAGGAAATTAGTGCCGTGCTTAAGGCCAGTGGATGTCAGGGCAGTGACGCCCCTCCATCCCCATTTAATTTACTGGCTTGGTCCTGTGGGAACATCAGGTTGATCCTGGAGGACATGAGTGGTCCCTTCAGGCTGAGTGAAGTATGCCCCATCTGCTATGTGGGCAGAGTGAGGGAATGTGACTGCAGTGCAGCGTAAGAGACCATCATCTAGAATAGTGGTTCTCAACTTTCCTAATGCCACGACCCTTTAATATAGTTCCTCATGTTGTGGTAACCCCCAACCATAAAATTATTTTTGTTGCTACTTCATAACTGTAATTTTGCTACTGTTATGAATTGTAATGTAAATATCTGATATGCAGGATGTATTTAGGCCACCCCTGTGAAAGGGTTGTTCAACCAAAGGGGTCACGACCCACAGGTTGAGAACCGCTGATCTAGAAGATGTGCTCCCATCTCTATCAGAAAAGTAGACCAGTGTTCTAGCCCACTTTTTGTTACTTTAGCAAAATACCTGAGGCTGGTCAATTTATAATGACAAAAAGTTATTGGCCCACAGTTCTGGAGACTGGGAAATCCAAGGTCGTGGTGCCAGCATCTGTCAGGACCTCTCCTGCTGCACCACCATGGGCAGAAGGGGAGAGGGGAGAGGCAGAAAGGGGGGGGATAATGCACCTTCTAGTGCTGCAGCAACTGCACCCGGGGCAGTGTCCTCACGGTCTGACCTCCTCTGAAGGGCCCAGTTCTTAATCTGTAACAATGGCAGTTAAATTTCTATATGAGATTTGGAGGAGACAAACATTCAAACCACAGCAGCAGAGAGTCTGCAGTCACACGAAGCTCACAATGGCACGTACTTACAGCCTTCTGCCCAGGCCACATGGTCTCTTCCACCTTCTGTCATGATATGTCCAAAGAGATTGGGGCCATCTGGACTGTGTGTCCATGATCAACCTCTGACATCATGAGCCAGTGAGCAGTGGCGGGATTGCTGGTACCTTGGTTCCCCACACCTGCTGGAGTGTGGTGGGGACGCCTAGACACATTCAGGAGCGTGCCACCTTCGGAAATCTCCAAGAGCCCAGTGGGCAGGGCACCTTCTCCAAACGGCATCTCTTCCTTCTACAAGAAAGCACACCCCCTGGTGGCCCTCTCTGCATTTTGGAGCAGTGTGCCCCATACTTTTGAACATTGCTTCAAATCACATACTCAGAAATATGAAAGGGCTGTGACCCTCCAGGGCCCCAGATAAGGACCAGCTGTGCAGCAGGGCCAGACATGGTGCAATCAGGCCTAGGCCTCACAGCCCAACACACCAAACAGCATTAGAAATATTAGCAGTGGGCACAGATGACATGTGGATTTAATGGCCAAAACCATGGTAGTTATAAAAAGCGGTATTTGATATTTGGGTTCTTTGTGGCCAGAGACTGCTACACAGGAAGAAAGTTCACCGCCCTGTCCTGGGTGTTGGCAGGACCTGGGGATGCTCTTAGAGTGAGAAAGGACGTGGCTGAAACGCAGTTGATCCATCCTGCCCATCGGGCTCTTCCTTGCCCAATGTTTTGGTTGAATGGACAAGCACTATGATCCCAGATTTAGCAGGGCAAAGAGACCAAGGATTCAGACTTTCAAGAGTGGGAATATTGTTGCTCTCTCAGAAAAGTCACTAGGACCACCTCCAGGGAAGGGGAATCTTGGACACACGGCAGGGCAAGGAAGTGACGAGCCCAGCAGGAGCCCAAGGCCAGCTGCAGAGGTGGGTGCTTTGTGTGTCCTGCTCAACATGATGTCTGTGCCAGAAGAAGAGGATGGCCAGATCACAGGGGAGCTAGTCCTGAATGTACATGAAGGAGGAGGCCAGGAGAGGAGGCCAGGCAGATCCTAGGGGAGCTAGTCCTGAATGTACATGAAGGAGGAGGCCAGGAGAGGCGGCCAGGCAGATCCCAGGGGAGCTAATCCTGACTGTGCATGAAGGAGGCCAGGAGAGGCGGCCAGGCAGATCACAGGGGAGCTAGTCCTGACTGTGCATGAAGGAGGCCAGGAGAGGAGGCCCACAAGGTCAAAGGGGAGCTAGTCCTGAATGTGCATGAAGAAGGAGCTAAACAGGGAGGGGTCAGCCTTGAGGCACACAGGGACATACCTCCTGGGAGCTCCTGCTTTCAGCTGGTGTGGAGGATGACAGCAAACAGCTTCTAGCTCTTGGCCCACCAGCTGTTCCCACAGTGGCAGAGAGTAAACCCAGCTCCACTGGATCTTCTCAGTAACACAGAGAAAGGTCCTGTTGGCTTCCAGCAAGATGAGGGAGGTGACCATTCTGTTCTAGATGAGGCCTGTTCTCTGGAGAGGCCCCAGCTGTCAGCATTTCCTCAGGCCTCCCTGACGTGGGAGGTGGGGAATATCCAGCTCCAGCCTCCAGCCTTCTTGGCTCTCCTAATCACAGTCAGGCTCGCAGGCTCGCTGGGACCAGCACCCCATCACTGGTCTGTAGACACTTCCTTCCCCGCAGCACCTCCGTGTCTCTGAAGGCAGGTCTAAAGCTGCGCCTCACCCAGAGCTTTACATCCACCTCTCAGCAGAAATCTCCAAGCACAGTGCAAGGCACGTTGTGTTGTCAGAAGTGACAGGAAAAATGCCAAAACCAGATTCAGACATGAGACCAGAAGTGTCAGTAACTATATGAACATGCTAGATGCTCTGATGACAGAAACGGACGACTTGCAAGCACGAAGGTTATGTGAGCAGAGCCGTCTAAGAAGAAAGAAATCGCTGTAGTGAAATGAAGGACGCCTTTGGCGGGCTCATTAACAGATTGAACTTGTCTGAGGAAAGACTTTCTGAGCTTGAGGACATGTCCACAGAAACACAAACCTCATCAGAATCAGAGCAGACTTCTGTTCACAAGCTGATTCTAAAATTTGTATGGAATTCCAGGACACTCTGAAGGGCCAAGACAATTTTGAAAAAGAACAAAGAAGAACTCATACTTCAGAGTTTAAAAATGTGCTAAAAAGTAACAGTGGTCAAGACAGTCTGATGATACACACAGATCGATCAGTGGGAAAGAACTGAGTCTAGAAGTAAATCCACACCTCTGTGGTCAACTGATCTTCACAAGGGTGAAGACCATTTGGTTGGGGCAAAAATAGTATTTTCAACAAATGGTGCTTGGTTAGTTGGATAGCCCCATGCATAGGAATGAAATTGGAATCTTGCCCCTTATACGGAAATTAACTCAAAATGAGTCAAAGTTCTACATGTCATAACTACACAAACCTTGAAAGAAAACATACAGACAAATCTCTGTAACTTTGTATTTGGCAAATAATTTTTACATATAACATTAAAATCACAAGTAACAAAAGAAAATGTGAAAACACTGGACTTCATCCAAAATAAAATCCATTCGCCAAAGCACACAGTACCAGAAAGACAATCCACATAATGAGAGAACTTTGCCAATCATAGGTTATATAAAGGCTATATAAAGAACTCCTGCGACTCAATAGTAAGAAGATAACCCAACATAAAGTTTGACAAAAGACCAGAATGTACGTTTCTACAAAGACCTACAGATACACAAGTAAACCTGCTGGATTTTTAGCAATCAAATCAGATCAAATCAAATCAAACCACAGTGAGACACCAGATACCACTCCCATCCAGTGGGATGGCAAGAATAAAAAATCTGCATAGTGATAAGTGTTAACCTTGAAGTGGAAAATCACAGACACCCCCCACACACACACATGCACACACACGCGTGCGCACTGCTGGTCAGAGTGTGAAGTGGTTTTGGAAAACAGCCTGGAAGTTCGTCATGGCACTGACCACAGAGTCACCCAGTGACTCAGCAGTTCTGCTGCTAGACGTTTACCTGAGAACATGGAAACACGAGTCTGAACACAAATGTTCACAGCAGCATCACGTCTAACAGCCAAAAGGCGGACACAACCCCAAAGCTCTTCATTTGACAAATGAATAAAGAAATGTGGTGTGTCTGTATGACAGAATAGTGTTTGGCCATAAAAAGGAATGGAACGCTGCGGCATGCCTCAACACGGATCAAGTGGAAAACACTGTGTTAATCTATAAAAGGCCACACACGGTACGATTTCACTCAGCTGAGTTGTTCAGGAGATCCTCGCAGGCAGGACGTGTACTCGTGTTTTCTCAGGGCTGAGGGCCGGATGGAGACTGCAGGGATGACAGCTGGAGCTCGTGTATGGGTTTCTTTTTAAGGTGATCAAATGTCCTAAAATTGGCTATGATTATATTAAAATAATATCTAACTGGACTCTTTTAATGAATGAATTGCATGATGTACGTGTGACTTTATCTCATCTTTTATTCTGTTTAGCAAAAAGAGTGCTCCCAGTCTAGATACTCCACAGAGACAGGGTGGACACAGGGTCCCCGTCACAGGGAGACACGAAGCTCACAGACCTTCCCGTGGACTCAGATTCTACCTATATGAAATCGGGTGTGGAGGAATTTTCCTCTTGATTGTTGACATCTCTGGTTGATTAAAAATAAATACAATTTGAATAGCCTGATAAATGAGCTTAGAACTAATTAAATCAAAGAAACTTTTGAAAAGTTTGTTGTTTTAATACTTTTTATATGAATATCCTGGTTTAATGACATCAAATGATGAGTGTTACCTCTGCCTTTAATCACAGGCACTTGAAACTATCTGAATTAATAATGGCTTCGGTTTCTTATCCAAACGAAATAACAAACAATGCAAAAAGCAACATTTTATAATGAGTATTATTTGGAACACTAGGTCCAAAACATATGAATAAGTTTTTAAGTAAAATATAGATCAAAGAAATTTGTGAAAGCCTGGCTTAAACAAAGTTGAACTGTTTGGGGGTTGTTTTGTTTTGTTCAAATAAATTGGCACAAGCCTAGTTTAAACAAAGTTGAATTCTACTTTGTTTTGTTTTTTCCCTTGCTGGACATTTTAGAAACTTTGCTATACCAATTGCTTTGGAAATTTACCTGCAAGGCATATGATATCAACCATTTTCAAGTTTTCTTACAAACACTGGTTTCTGCCCCAGGCACACTACATGTTTTGGGACACAGTGGTGTCGATTCTCCCTGATTCATGTCATTTTTCACCCCTTTTAAAATTCACATTGTCTTAAAGAAAGAGGGAGCATGATGGTAGAGAATTAGTACCAACCCAAAAGCTGACCTCATGAGCCACACTTTCTCTCTCTATAAAATGGACTAAGAGCCATCTGCCAGGCCAGATGCACAAGTTGGACAGTGGAATCAATAGATTTTTAGGTCTCATTATTACTGTGATCTCCAAAACAAACATACGGAAATAACTGTGCCACAGAAGTGCTTAATAAGCCAATAAAAGGAATTTAGCCAAGTGGTTTGCACCCAGGTTACTCAGACTAACTCAACAAGTATTTATCAAGCACCAGTGAGGCAGCCGTCCTGGTAGAGAGAATCGCTGTCCTCTTGGAGACTGTATTTTATTGAAAGAGGAAGACGATAGGAAATAGGCAAGAAAATGATTTGATTTGGGATGATTTTGGATGATTTGGGGTGGTTTTGGATGATACCACAGTGGCATGAAGGGTGCAGACAGAGGTAAGGGTAAAAGCGACGGGCTGGAGTGCAGGAAGCATCTCTGCGGCTGCTCAGGGACATTCTTGGGGGAAACACAGTGTCTTAGGTGGCATTTGATAATAGGTGGGGACCCGCACGGTGACAGCGCAGAGCCCTGCAGAGCCCCACGGGACACAGCATGACTGAGCTGGTCTCAAATAAGACAGGACTTGGCTAACACAAACGGAAGGACACCTAGTATATAATAGTTTGAGGATAAAATACAGGGTCATGACCTAGTCCAGCCTTAAACTGAGGAGTTAAAAATACAAGTTTTCATTATGGTTTTATTGATAAATTATTACTAACCAACCCCTAAACAATGGGCTATGCTAAAGCAGAAATTGATTCAAGTCAATAACATTTTCCCCTTTAAATGCACAGAATCTGAGGCATTGGCTGGCCAAGGTGAGAGGACATGGCGCTAGTGTGTGTCCCGAGCTGCTTCCTGACAGCACAATAGGAGTGCCGGGGCAGCAGGATGGGGTGTGCACTGGCCGTTGCCTGTCCCTTTGTATCTCTTAAAGGTCATATGAATGTGCATGGACACATTTCCAATTCTGCAAAACACACATGCATGTAATAACACTAAAGAAACTTATTTTTTAATCAAACAACTTAAAATATATTTTAAAGTGTAATCGTGACACCAAAAGCACAATCCACAAAAGAAAAAAGGAGAGAAGTTCGACGTCATTAAAATTAAAGACTTCCGTTTTGCAAAAGAGACGGTTAAGAGCACAAAAAGGCAAGCCACAGGCTGGCTAAAATCTCTGCAAAGCACACATCCGATGACGTGCTGCTAAGCAAATTATACAAAAGACTTTCAGAATTCAACAGGAAGAAAACCCAGTAACCTAATTAGAAAGTGGCCAAAAGTGTGTGAACGGACACCTCACTAAAGAAAAGGTGAAATTCAGCACAGTGACAGCGTGGCATGCTGGCGGAGGTGCAGAGACACAGGAGCTCCCAGCCCCGCTGGCGGATGCAGTGAGGTGCCGCCATATTGGAAGACTGGTTGGCATTTCCTTATGAAATTAAATATACTCTCGCCATATGATCCAGCAATCATTTTGCTTGGTATTTACCCAAATGAATTGAAAACGTATCCACACAAAAACCTGCACACACGGGAGTTTACAGTAGCCTCATTTGTGATTGTCAGAACTGGAAGTGACCAAGATGCCCATCAGTAGGTGAGTGATCAACTCTGGGTCATTCAGACGACGGAGTATTATTCAGGGCTAAAATGAAATGAGCTCTCAAGCCATGAAAAGACACAGTTAAATGCATATTACTAAGTGAGAGAAACCAGTCTGAAAAGGCTGCATATGGTATGATTCCAACTATAGAACATTCTGGAAAAGACAAAACTATGGAGACAGTAAAAAGATCAGTGGTTGCCAGGGCTGGGAGCGGGGGATGGCTGAATGGGCGGACAACCGGGGAATTTTCAGGCCAGTGAAATTATCCTGTATTGTGTTGTAATGGTAGATCACAACACTTGTCAAAACCCACAGAATTCCACAATGCAAAGCATGAACCCTAATGTAAACTACGATTTCAGTTCCTAATGTTTTGGTGTTAGTTCCTCAACTGCAGTAATGAACCACACTAATTCACATGTTAATAACAGTGGAAACCATGGGGTAGGGTCTGGGAAGGGGGTATTTGGGAACTCAGTATCGACTATTCAGTTTTTCTGTAAACCTAAAACAATTGCTCTAAGAAAATAAAGTATATCAATAAAAAAATGCATTTATGGTATCAGAATACCTTGTTAATTTGTTTTAAACATTAAAATGCTAGAATGGGAGCTCATGCTTCAACATATTACAGCTTTTAATTCTGTGATAGTCTTTCTCACAATACAAAAAGCAACAAATATAGAATATATTTATTCTCGAAAGGTTACTCTAGTGACTTTACCGCACGTCTACCATATGTGTGACTCTCATTTGCTGACTTTTACACATTTCACAGTTTATTCACTTGGTGAATTTTGTTGTCGTTACCGTTGTGAAGAGTCAACAAACTACAGTCTCTAAATAAAACCCTCAGCATCTTTTGTGGTTGGGGATGTGAAGTCTAAAAGGATTACTCCACCTCCATCCAAACTAAGTCACAGAATAGCCCCCTGGGGAGCCCCCACCATGCCTTCCCTGCCACACCCAGTCTGACTCTCGTCCTGGGTTGTGTCACGGTCCCTGTGCCCAGTTACAACCTCACACCTAGTCTCACTCTCGACCCACGCTGTATTATGGTCCCTGTGCCCAGTTACAACCTCACACCTAGTCTCACTCTCCACCCAGGTTGTGTCACGGTCCCTATGCCCAGTTACAACCTCACACCTAGTCTCACTCTCGACCCAGGTTGTGTCACAGTCCCTGTGCCCAGTTACAACCTCACACCTAGTCTCACTCTCGACCCACGTTGTGTCACGGTCCCTGTGCTCAGTTACAACCTCACACCACCCTCTTTTCCTGTTCTATTTCCATTCCCTGTAAAGAAACTTTACACCTCCTCAAACCAAGTTGAGCATAAACCCCCCTTGGTCTCTTTAGCTGGAATCTGTCTCCCCATATGCCCTTTGACAGGGGTCACCACATCTGTCCTGGGGATGGTGACCCTGGGGAAGCCCAGCTCCCTGGCCTCCCAGCACCTGCACGCCCAGTTTCCACCCTTCAGTGAGCTCAGATGCTCTTTGTCAGTGCACATGATTCCCAGTGCACTTCAGGGTAGAGAATTCATCTTCCCCGTGCCCTCACTGTCCTGTGTGACCTGGTCTCCTCCCTGCACAAGCCTCGGGGCTAGATTCTCAGAGCCCCGTTCCTTGCTCTGGGGCCACTGACCTCTTTTTGCCCGTGTTTCATGCTAAACACAACTCCCTCTGGGACCGGCCCTCGTCTCCCTGAGAGTGACCTGTTCCTTTGTCCCTGCTTCTGTAACATGGTATTTCTCTCCGTTGAGGTGGTTTTATACTTGCACAATAACTTGTGTAATTACCTTGTTCAGGTGTCTCCCACTATGGCAGCTTCCTGTAAGGGCCCCCTCCTTCATCATCCCCCTGCCCCAGACACTTAGTATACTAATGCCTGGTAATTTACAATTGATATCTCCGGAATCCCC
>CAUYQV010182049.1:0-10922 GCA_963574575.1 Galagoides demidoff
AAAAAAAAAAAAAAAGAGATGAGGAACTAGTGAGACTAAGGAATTGAACTTTGAATTGTCTTTTTTGTTATTGTTGCATTTTGTTGCCATTGGTAGGGTGCTATGGTGTCACAGCTCAAAGCAACCTTCCAGTAGCCGGGACTTCAGGCGACCACCACAACGCCCAGCTATTTTTTTTGTTAAAGTTGTCATTATTATTTTAGGGGAGTTCAAACCCACTAGCCTCAGTGTATATGGCCGGCACCCTAACCACTGAGCTATGGGTGCCAAGTCAAATTTTGTCTTATTTTAATTAATTTAAAATTTTAAGAAGCCCTAGGCAACCATGGCTACTGTGTTGCACAGCACAGGTCTAATTTACCTCTAACTCATGCTAGTCTCCACTTTCCACAAGCAGACATCACTTTACATTGCAGAAAGCCAAGTTCTTAAAGCATATATAAAGCACCCAAGGCTGCTTACTTGGGTGGCATCAGACAGCAAGCTCTGTCTGGTGCAGGGAGGGAAGCCACTGTAGCCACCATGGGCACACACAGCCATGTGAGGAGAGCTGGGGTCCTCCTCCCAGCTCATGTGTCCCTCTGCTCGCCCTCAATGTTCACCTGCAGAATGGACAGCCCGTGGAGGCCCGGGAGAATGTGAAGTGTCCCAAAGGCTGGCACTTTAAGAAGAGCTGGCATGTGGAGCTGAACCTTGCAGTGGACAATGAGGGTCAGTGCCCTAGCTAGGAGTGGCAGTGCCAGGGGCCTCTAAATCCCCACAGCTGTCTGTTCCAGCAGGCAGGGGCAACAGATGCTTCTGACAGCCTTTGAGCAACTAAGCTCTTGGGATAGGTCTGAGTTCCCAGGGGTCCAGTGGCTTCCAGAGAACTGGGTCTCCACCTTTTCTTTCTTTCTTTCTTTTTTTTTTTTTTATTGAATGGTAACTATGTACATTAATGCACTTCTGGGGTACAGTGTGGTGTTTTCACGTACAATTTGAAACATTTCATCAAACTGGTTAATATAGCCTTCATGTCATTTACCTAGTTATTGTGCCAAAACGTTCATATTCTACTCTTAGAAAGGTTCACAGGTCTCCACCTTTTCCATACATACGGGCCCTAGTTTTGACAGTGCAGCTCCTACACACCCAAGACCTGGCCAGAGCAGGGCTGGGCAGATGCCTGTAGTCGTGGCTAAATTAACCCCCATGTAGCTCCAGGGTAGGAACAACAGGCAGAAAATCTAAAGGCCTGGGCTCAAGACATAAGATTTACTGCTTAAAGGCTGCATGGCCTTATGCATGTCACAGCCTCACCCTCCTCCTGTGTATCATGGGCACCTGAGTCCAGGCCACCTGGTTACACAGTGTGGCCACACCCTCCTCAGAGCTGGAGAGATCCTTTAGCTTGCCTCTAAGGCCTGTCCCAGCCTCCCAGCCTTCCAGGACTTGGGGACCCAGAGGTCACAGTCCTGCCCCCACAGGCTGGGAGTATGGAGTGGGAATCCCGCCCTCGGGCCTGCCCCAGGTCTGGAGCCCAGTGGAGAAGACCTATCACTCCTGCCGCCGGCGGCACTGGGTGCGTGTGCGCTTCCGGAACCACAGGGAGCTGGGCGGCGAGCAGGAGGCCCTCTCCTTCCTGCAGGAGGTGAGAGGCTGACAGGCAGGGGCCCCAGGCCGGAAAGGCAGGGCAGAGGCCATTTTGAGCCACAGCAGGGGCACGACTCTGCCTTCCTCCTCACAGCACAACCTGGCCAAGGGGGAAGAGGACGGCTGGGAGTATGGCACCTTCGGCTCCAAGTTCCTCCTGAACCCTCAGCCCCACAGCCAGTTCCGCCGCCGCTGCTGGCATCGCAGGCTGGCCCCTGACACAGACCCCAGCGGCGTTGCACCCATATTCCTCCTGGAGGGGTCTTTGGTAAAGCCCCAGCAGGTTGGGTGACGCCCACTGCCTGTCGGCAACCTCACTTCCTGGAGGAGCCAGGGCCTGCCCTGGGTGTGGGTTGGGGGGACTGGGCCCCCACTCCTCAGGCTTGGGAGGGTGAAGCCTGTGAGGAAAGCAGATTGGTGGGACTGGCCTAGAGGAGAAAAGAAAAGCTCCCAAGAGTCTCAAGGGACACTGTCCTGGGCACAGGCTATGGATTTGAAAGAGCGTCTTAGGAAGGAAGAGGGAGGCACCTCCTGGAGGCGTGTCCCAGAGGACACCCGGCCCCCTGACATGCCCTTCATCTACTACATCTTCAACAGTGAGCACCATATCAGGAGTCGGCTTGTGTGGCCTCAGAGGCTAGCACCTAGGGCAGGGAGGGAGGAGGGGTGGAGCTGGAGGAGCCAGAGGGCAGCCTGGGGGCATGCTGGAAGGAGGTGACCTATGTGGCTCCTCTTTACCCAGAGCCCCACTACTACCAGCTTTTCTGCTACATCTACAAGGCCCGGAACCTGACATCCAACCAGCTCCCAACGTTCCAAGGTAGGTGCAGGCAGCCTTTGCCCCTGCTCCCGAGGGCTTCATGACATAGCCACCCTGAGGTATAAAGAATGTGACTAGATGGATGTTACAAAGATGCAGACCTCTCTACCAAGCAGCTCATGAGCCTGGTTTGGAGAAATGATACCAAAACAAAGACTACAATGTGGGGCTGCTCTTGAGGTGTGACCCCACTGCTGAGGGATTAGAAGGGGAGCTGAGGAGGCTCCCAGTGGTGATCATTTAGCCAGGCACTAAAGATAGAAGAATTGGCCTGGCAGTACCAATGAGACATGCAAGCAAGAAAGAAGATGGCATACTTGGGAACCATGTGCCACTCTTGGCTGGACAGAAGAGGAGGGGTGAGGAGGAGGCCCTGGGCAGGAGGAATTGTCCTTGATCCTATGAAGGAGACCCACTGAGGTTTTCAGGAGATGACCTACACGCATGCTCCAGCCCTGTCCCATAAGTAGCACTATTTGTAGAGATCCAGGATGGTGGGTGGTAGGGCTCTGGGGATGTCTGCTGGGAGCTGTGTCCACTGGGTATCACCACCGACATTGAGAGGCCCACACACTGCTGCTGCTCGGGAAGGGAAACCTCCTATAGCGTTATCCCCAGAACCTCTTCAGAAGAGCCTCTGCCCTCCATCTTGGTGGACACCAGTCTTCAGAAATGGTAGGCATGAAGCATGGATGGAACCAAATGATCCCCTAGCCTCTGGTTACATGTCCAGTTGCTCTGTAGCTTTCACTGAGGCATCCTTCTGGGCATCTGGCAGTGGCAGTGACTGCCTGGCCAGGGCCTCCCTGGGCACCCAGTCCAGTGACTGCAGCAGCAGAGAGGAGAGCCTCACTTGGCTCCCCCCCTTCCAGGGCCCTTCATTCGAGTGGTCTTCTTAAACCATAGCCAGTGCACCCAAACCCTGAAGAGCTCAGCAGGCCCTACATGGGCCCAGACGCTCATCTTCCAGCACCTTCTTCTGTATGAGAACCCCCAGGACACCAAAGAGAGCCCACCACTTGTGGCACTGGAACTGTGGCAGCACAACTCCGGGGTAAGGCAGGGTGGGGACTAAGCAGGAATAAGAAAACTGCAGAGTTGATGAGAGGGTGTTTAGCGGAAAAGATATGGAAAGTGCTCCTGTGAGGCTTGACGTGCTAAGAGCACCATGTAAACACAGAATACCTACTGTCCTCTCATCAGAAACTCAGGCGAGGACTGGAACTCTGCCAGCTCAGCCTCCATGTTTGTGAACTTCCCCTTTCCTATAGGACAAAGAGAGCTTGTGGGGACGGAGTATGTGGTCCCCAGTGGTCTGCCTGGATCTCCATGACCGGACCCTGCCCCCCATGAGGTGGCACGCCATTGTAAACGAGCTAGGGTCAGCAGAGGGAGAGATCTTGGCATCCTGTGAGCTGATCCTTGAAACTGAGGTACTGGAACAGGGCCTGGCTGGGATGTTGCATAGTGCTCAATGTCCCTGCCCCAAGTCTCCACAGCCAGCAGGGCCCAGCTCTGCACCCCCCGGAAGTGCCAGGCCCAGGAACCAAAACTTTGGGCTTGATGATGCCAGCTCTTACCTGGGGGCTCTGCAGCCCCAGAAGAGCCCTCTAAGAGGGCCTCATGCTCCCTGTTCTCCTACCTCATTCCTGCAGTACCTCAGAGAGAAGCATCTGCCAATCTTGAGTGTTCCCTGGAGGAATGGGGTCTACATACTCCCCAAGAGCATCCAGCCCATGCTAAAGAAGATGGCCATTGAGGTGCTGAGGGTGGGTGGGGTGGGCAGGGGCAAGCATCACTCTGAGCAGTCTGGAGTGTGGTGGAGCTCTCTGCTGCTTCTCCCTGATGACCCAGTCCAAAGTTTAGACCCAAGAAATGCTATTTAGAGATGGAAGGAGACAGGAGAGAAATGAAGAACATGGGCTTTACTGCAAATCTCTGCAGTGAGTAGTAAAGAAAGGGTGATAGCATTATGGCATTTGAGACCACATGGGCCCCTGCACAGTAGGAGCTAATTTTCAGAGAAAGAAATCAAGGCTCCAAGAGACAACATATTCTTTTATTTATTTATTTATTTTTAGAGACAGAGTCTCACTTTGTTGTCCTTGGTAGAGTGCCATGGCATCACAGCTCACAGCAACCTCCAGCTCTTGAACTTTAGGCAATTCTCTTGCCTCAGCCTCCTGAGTAGCTGGGACTACAGGCACCCAACCACAACGCCCCGCTATTTTTTTGTTGCAGTTTGGCTGGGGCCGGGTTTGATCCCGCCACCCTCAGTATATGGGGCTGGCGCCCAACTCACTGAGCCACAGGCACCAACCAAGACAACATATTCTATACACAGTGATGTAAGAACTAAGAAACAAAGCCAGAATTGGCTCGGCACCTGTGGCTCAAGTGGCTAAGGTGCCAGCCACATACACCTAAGGTGGCAGGTTCGAATCCAGCCCGGGCCCGCCAAACAACAATGACAGCTGCAACCAAAAAATAGCCGGGTGTTGTGGCATGTGCCTGTGGTCCCAGCTACTTGGGAGGCTGAGGCAAGAGACTCGCTAGAACCAGGGAGTTGGAGGTTGCTGTGAGCTGTGATGCCACAGCACTCTACCCAGGGGAACATCTTGAGGCTCTGTCTCAAAAAATAATAATAATAATTAAGAAACAAAGCCAGAATTTATGCCCAGCCCTGCCTGACTCCATGCCAGAATGTTTCTCACCTCTCTTTTGAGATAGCATGAGGTCCTCCTGTCAGAACCCATGTTCCCGGGCACAAACTTGGTAAAGAGCAAAAGATGATTAGGTTCTCTAGGAACTGGAGGCTTCCCCAAGATAGGCAACAAAGCTGGTTCCCATTCTGGGGCCCTGAGGAGGTATTCATGAATAAGTTGCAGATATTTCCCAGCACGGTGCTGCCCACTTCTCTGCCCATTGCCAGAGAATTCTGTGGGAGCAAGGGTCAGCAACAAGCTTAGATAGCATAAGAGACCCCTGAGAAACTGGGCACCCACTGTTTCTATGAGCCTTAGAGCAGCAGCCTCAGGAATTCATGCCTGAGAATGGATGGTGGGAAGTGAGGAAAAGCAATACCCAAGGGCTTTGGAGGTCAGTAGAAGACACAGCCAGGGGTCTTAGGATACCTCCCTCATGGGAGAGAGGACAAGCACTGATCACTCACGACAGGGAGACTGGCAGGCCTTCAGATTCTGGCCTCTTTGTGTAGCTTCACTCCCTAGTCCTGCGTGCTCCCTAAGGCCCCACCAGTGCCTATGCAGCCTTGCTCTCTGGCAAGGGCCTCTGTCACAGAGGCACTGCCTGCCCCTTGCCCTGCCCTCCTTCTCCTTTCTGGCAGATCTTGGCCTGGGGCCTTCGGAACATGCAGGCAAGCTCCCCCCAGCTCCTTGTGGAATTTGGGGATGAGTCCCTGAGAACAGAACCCATCAGTGACTTCCAGACCAACCCCAACTTCCCTGAGTCCATCTATCTCCTCATAGTGGTAAGAGCCCCCAGGGCAAGGGCTGGGGCCGCCCTCTTCTCTTGGGATGCCTCACACTTCTCACCTCTCCTGGGGGCTGCAGTATATGCCTATGCAGGAGGCCTACGCACTGCCCCTTGTGGTGAAGGTGGTGGACATTGGGCTCTTCGGCCAGCGGACTGTGGTGGGTCAAGCCAACATCGACTTCCTCCAGCCCTATTTCTGTGATCCCTGGGCTCAGGATTACGTGCCCCCACAGCTTCCAAGTACAGTCCTTTCTCCTTGCCTTTCCCCAGGCCTCACAAACAAGTCCCCCTGGGAGTGGGGCAAGGCGCTGTCTCCCCAAGGTTGGCACCCCTCCTCCTCAGCCTTCTCCCCTCCTGAGATTCATGGCTGTACTCTCTCCACACAGAGCTGTCTGTGATGAAGCAGGAAGGTGTAAGTAAGGACCTGGGGCCCCACCTTCTCCCACAGTGTTGATAGGGAGCAACCTTTATCCCTGAGAAAGGGTATCAATTAAAGAGTGCTGATATCCGTGCCCCTACTGTGAGGCTGGACTGGACATGGGAACACTAAAGCAGGGATTCTCAGCCCAGACTGCACCTCAGAATCACCTAAGAGTCTTAAAAATTCCTGAGACCCAGGCCACTAACCAAGTCCATCAGAATGGCTGGCAGTATGACCCAGGCCTCAGAAATGTTTCCAGCTGCCCTCTCCCCACCCCTGAGTGATTCCAAAGTGTTTTCAAGGTTCAGAACGACTGCTCTAGGGCGCACTTATAAAACTTTAATGCACAGGAATCCTCCACACATCTTCATCAAAAACAGATTGTGATTCAGTAGGTTGGGGTGGGGCTGGAGGCTCTGCCTCTTTGAACCCTTTCCAAAGTCCAGCCTGTAGCAATGGGCAGTAAAAACAAAGAACTCCACTTTCCTCTCCTCCTTGATCCCCAATCCTACATGAAGGGCAAGGGAGCCAGGGAAGTCTTCTAGAAGGTCAGAGCCAGCGAACACTATGGACAACTTGGCCTCGCCTTGCCTATCCCTCTCATTTTTCAGTTCCTAGAGCAACTCTACAAAAAGTTCTTCTTCAAGTCCAGCACAACCAAGGTGATGAAGGTTCAGCCATGGGGAACAAGGAACAACCCCAGGCAGTTCAGGGAAGTAGGGAGGCTTTCCCTGCCCGAGGGCCAAAATGCCCACCACCCCACACCCTGCCAGGATGCATATGAGCACGAGGTGGATTGGTGGAGCAAGCTTTTCTGGGCCATAGGAGATGAGCACAAGTCCCCCGACTACAAGTACAAAGACTATCACACTCTAAAGGTTTGGAGGCCCCTAGGAGGGGAGAATGCTGAAAGAAAGATGGAATAAACTCTCCCACTGGGGGCAGACCTACCCTTGATTCCCTGGGAACCACCAAGTGGGGTAGTTCCCACATTGTCTCCCAAGACTCCTTAAGACAGTTCTGCTGCTGTCTGAGCAGACACTTTGGAACAAGACCCAGTAGTGGTCTCCCTACCAGCCCAGTCCCACACATCCCCTGCAGGTTTATGACTGTGAGCTAGAGGCTGTGCCGGCCTTCCAAGGCCTACAGGACTTCTGTGAGACCTTTAAACTCTACCAGGAGCAGCCCAAGTTGGACAGCCCTGTGGTAGGGGAGTTCAAGGTGTGTGTCTGCCCAGTTTGGCTGCCCCTGTCCCCTTGTACCCCTCCTGTTCCCTGGTGCTACATGCTCATTGTGAGAATAGGGGAGGGAGGGCTTGAGAAAGTTTTGGGAGGAGAGAAGCGTAGATTACTCCAAAGTCCTCCCCTCATACAGGAAGGGTGAGGGCCTTCTCACTCCCCATTCTGGTCTATGCTGGTCTCTCAAGGCTGCAGAGCCAGGGGGCAAGCCCCAAACTAATACATGGAGTGGAATTCTTACCTAACGACCGCAGTTCCTTTGTGCAGCACCCTCCTGCACACCGTGGTCCCTGCCCAACCCCTCTGCTGCATCTGCCTCTACAGTTTTCCCGGCCTTCCTTAACCCAACCCTCTCACTCATGAACATGGGCTGGAGGTACCTCCTGGAAGGCTTCCCAGAGCTGGCCAGCACTGCCAGACTGTGTTCCTAATACCTCCCCACCTCCAGGGCCTTTTCCGCATCTACCCCTTTCCTGAGAATCCAGAAGCTCCCAAGCCCCCACACCAGTTCGTGGTTTGGCCTGAGAAAGAAAATTTCCCTCAGCCGTGCTTGGTGCGGGTATACATGGTTCGAGCCATCAACCTGCAGCCCCAGGACTACAATGGCCTGGTAAAGAGTTGTCCCAACCAGCACAGCTGCCCCTAACACCTTGCCCTAAAGCCCAGTCTTCTGAAGCTCCCTCAGATCCACCTGCAGACTGCCAACTCCATATGGGCTCCACGTGGTGTAAGAGGCCTCATTTTTGCCCCACTCCCACACTGCCTGACCAACTGAGACTGACTCCCCATTTTCTATCCTTCCATCACCTACATCTGATCCCAGTGTGACTCTTATGTGATCCTGAAACTGGGGAAGACAGAGCTTGGCAACCGGGACAAGTATCATCCCAACACTCTGGATCCCATCTTCGGCCAGTGAGCTACCCCAACTCAATCCCACCCCTGCCCATGCTGGGTGCCAGTCCCAGAAGGCAAAGAACTTTTGCCCTTCTCTCCAGACTCCATGATCCGAGGATGTCTTACTTGCTCTGGCATTCAGTAGATGCATAGATGGGGCAGGTGTGGTGGCTCACTCCCGCAATCCCAGCACCCTGGGAGGCCAAAGTGGGTGGATTGCTTGAGCTCACCAGATGAGCTTGAGCAAGAGTGAGACCCCACCTCTAAAAAATAACCATGTGTTGTGGCAGGCGCCTATAGTGCCAGCTACTTGGGAGGCTGAGCCAAGAGGACTACTTGAGCCCAAGAGTTTGAGGTTGCTATAAGCTATGATGTCACAGCACTCTACCAGGTGCAAGAAAGTGAGACTCTGTCTCTAAAAAAAAAAAAAAGTGCAGCTCAGCAGCTAGGGCTCTAGCCATATACACCACAGCTGGCAGATTCAAATCCAGACTGGGCCTGCCAAACAACAATGACAACGACAACAAAAAAAGAGCCAGGTGTTATGGCAGGCACCTGTAGTCCCAGCTACTTGGGAGGCTGAGGCAAGAGAATCACTTAAGCCCAAGAGTTGGAGGTTGCTGTGAGCTGTGACACTACGGCACTCTACCCAGGGCGACATAGTGAGACTCTCTCTCAAAAAAAAAAAATGCATAGGTGATCCAGTTCTATCCTGTCTCTCAAACTCTGCCAGGGAAAGGAACTCAGAGCCTTACACCCCAGGCCTATCCAGTTATTCTCAGATGTAACTGGGGATGGCTATTGATAGACAGCAGCCTATACCACACTCTGCTCTCCACAGTCCTCATCAATGAACAAGGGGGTAGAGCAGAGGCCAAGACACTGGCAAGGGGGCTATGGGGAGAGCAAAATTCACAGCCTCTGAAAGTTCCAACATCTTCACCCCTAGGATGTTTGAATTTACTTGCAATATCCCCCTGGAGAAGGACCTAGAGATCCAGCTATTTGACTTTGACCTATTCTCACCTGATGATAAGATTGGAACCACAGTCATTGACCTCGAAAACCGTCTCCTGTCTGGCTTTGGAGCTCGTTGTGGGCTCTCCAAATCTTACTGCCAGTGAGTGGTCCTGTCCAGGGAAAGGGAATGCAGGTGGGGAGGAGTGAGCCCACAGCTCTCTGGGAAGAGGCCTGCATCCTGGGCTGTGAACCAGGACTCAGACTTGCCTTGTTTCCCCCATGTATCCACCACTGGTCATCCTACAGCTCAACTCAGTGTCCTCCAGGACAAGCTCTTCTCATTTCTTCCTCTCTCATATCCCACAGGTCAGGACCCTTTAGGTGGCGGGATCAGCTGCCCCCAAGCTATCTCCTGGAGCTCCATGCCAAGCGAAAAGGGTTGCCTCCTCCTCTGTTCAACCCTGAGGATGACTCTATTATTTACAATGAGAAAATATTTAAGCTGACGCATTTTGGTGAGAAGCACAGCATATCACTCAAAAGCATACACACAGACCTCTGAAATGTATACGGTTCCTAAAGGGCAACAGATTGGGGTGGGGAGAAGGGAGAGGACAAGGAGACCTCTCCTCTGAGCCAGAGAGCCTAGCACTTTCCCCTTTATTCCTATAGAGGGTTACCAAGTTCACTCCCCAGGCTGGGGTGGGGAGGGTGGGGGGTAGGAAGGCGAATGACCTGGAAATCCCCATCCAACCCAGAGCCCAACCCCCCTACTGTTCCTGGTCTGGGACCCAAGAAGGAACGCCTTGCACTGTACCTCCTGCACACCCAGGGATTGGTCCCTGAGCATGTGGAGACACGCACACTGTACAGTGACAGCCAGCCAGGCATTGACCAGGTAAGAGACTGGAGGAGCTTGATCAGGAGATATGGGTGCCCACACACCCAGACGGAGCTAAGCATTTGGGTATGCATATGCACAGAAGACAACCATGTTTTATACATTAGTAAGCAGGAAGTTCCAGGGATAGTAATAATGACACTTAGAATGGAAAAGTTTTTTTGTTGTTGCAGTTTGGCCAGGGCCGGGTTTGAACCCACCACCCTCAGTATATGGGGTGGGTGCCCTACTCACTGAGCCACAGGTGCCTCCCAGAATGGAAAAGTTCAGAGCTGGAAGGGTCATCTACAAGAAACAAGGCATGGGCTCGGCACCTGTGGCTCAAGTGGCTGAGGTACCAGCCATGTACACCCAAGGTGGTGGGTTCAAATCCAGCCCGGGCCCGCCAAACAACAATGATGGCTCCAACCAAAAAACAGCCAGGCGTTGTGGCAGGTGCCTGTGGTCCCAGCTACTTGGGAGGCTGAGGCAGGAGACTCGCTTGAGCCCAGGAGTTGGAGGTTGCTGTGAGCTGTGACAGAAGAGCACTCTACCCAGGGGGACAGCTTGAGGCTCTGT
>CAUYQV010182051.1:0-22840 GCA_963574575.1 Galagoides demidoff
TTTTTTTTTATTGAATGCTAACTATGTACATTAATGCACTTCTGGGGTACAGTGTGGGGTTTTCACACACAATCCGAAACACTTCCATCAAACTGGTTAACATAGCCTTCATGTCATTTTCTTAGTTATTATTTGAAAATGTTCACATTCTACTCTTAGAAAGATTCACTTGTACCCTTTTAAGATAAACCTCAGAAGTGATCCCTCCAATCCCCCCTCCCAAGTCTTAATGTCTCAAATGTAGAGTTTATTTTTGTAACTTTTCTTTGCAGTCAAGATTAATCAGTTTAAAATAACCTGTTATAGCATATAACTTGTAAGTCTGTGGTAATCACACAGCAAAAATCTGTAACAGAGCACCCCACCCTGCCAAGAACAGGGCACTTTCTGTGCCGGACCTCTCTTACCCAGGAAGAGAACTGCCATTTCAGTTCCCTCAGTTCCAGCGGGGAGAGGACCACTGCTAGTCTCCTGGGGGTCCTGGTGAGAGGCGCATGCTCAGGCTGGTTGAGTGCCTGCCTGACCTCCACCACCTGTCTCCCATTCTTACTGTTCTGTAAATTTAGGTCCTGCTCCAAAGATGCCTACTTTGAGTAGTTTAGGTGGGTTGCTGTATATTAACTTTTATTTATTTTTATTTCAAATTAATATGAGGGTACAAATTTTTAGATTACATTGTTCTCACTTCCAGGGTAAAGTTCCTGTTTACCCTGGAAAAAGAGCCCCTCACCCAAAGGGCATGTTATACAGCCTCACAATGCGCACAATAGATGAGATCCCACCACATGCCCTCCCTTCTTCTGCCCTCCCTCCTCCCTTCTTCCCCCCTTTTTTCCCCACCCCCCATATTTGTGTTATATTGTTCAAAGGAACATGTAATTATTTATATATTGGTTTCATAATAGTATTGAGTACATTGGGTATTTATTTTTCAATTCTTGTGATACTTTACTACGAATAATGTGTTTCAACTCCATCCAGGTAATTGTAAAAGACGTAAGTTTCCATCTTTTTTAATGGTTGACTAGTATTCCATGGTCTACATATACCACAGTTTGTTCATCCATTCATGGGTTGATGGGCATTTGGGTTGCTTCCACAACTTGGCAATTACAAATTGAGCCACGGTAAACATTCTGGTGCAGATGTCTTTGTGGTAAAATGACTTTTGTTTTTCTGGATAGATATGTAGTAATGAATCAAATAGAAGGTTTACTTTTATTTCTTTGAGGATTCTCCATACTTCCTTCCAAAAAGGCTGTATTAGTTTGCAATGCTACCAGCAGTGTAGAAGTCTTCTCTTCTCTCCACATCCATACTAGCATCTGCAGTTTTGGGACTTTGTAATGTGGGCTAATCTTACTGCGGTTAGGTGATATCTCAAAGTGGTTTTGATTTGCATTTCTATGATGATTAAATGATGAACATTTTTTCATGTGTTTGTTGGCCATGTATCTGTCATCTTCAGAGAAGTTTCTGTTCAAGTCTCTTGCCCACTTATAGAGGGGATTGTTTGCTTTTTTCTTGTTGATTAATTTGAGTTTTCTGTAGATCCTACTTATCAGGCCTTTGACAGATTCATAATATGCAAAAATCATCTCCCATTCTGAAGGCTGTTTTCTTCGTTGGTGGTACCCGTAGCCGTGCAAAAGCTTTTTAGCTTGATCCAATCCCAGTTATTTATTTTTGGTGTTGCTGAAATTGCCAGAGGGTTCTTCCTTATAAAGTTCTTTCCCCAGCCAATATCTTCAAGCATTTTCCCTGCACTCTCTTCTAGAATTTTTATTATTTCATGTTTTAAATTTAAATCTTTTATCCCCAAGAATCAATTTTTGTCAGTGGTGAGAGGTGTGGGTCCAGTGTCAGTCTTGTACAGGTGGCTAACCAGTTCTCCCAGCAACATTTGTTAAATAGGGATTCTTTTCCCCAATGCATGTTTTTGTTAGGCTTATCAAGGATCAAATGATGATATGTGGCTGGATTCACCTCTGGATTCTCTATTCTATTTCACAGATCTATGTCTCCATTTTTGTGCCAGTACCATGTTATTTTGCTTACTATAGACTTGTAGTATAATCTGAAATCTCACAATGTGATGCCTCCAGATTTGTTTTTATTTCTAAGAACTGTATTTGCTATTTGGAGGTTTTTTTTTTTTTTTCTGGTTCCATATGAATTGAAGTACCATTTTTTCGAGTTCTTTAAAATATGACATTGGTGCTTTGATGGGGATTGCATTAAATCTATAGATTGGTTTGGGTAGCATGGACATTTTAATCATGTTGATTCTTTCCAGCCATGATATGTTCTTCCATTTGTTGACATCTTCTGCTATTTTGATTCTTTCCAGCCATGGTATGTTCTTCCATTTGTTGACATCTTCTCCTATTTCCTTTCTCTAGGTTTCATACCTTGCCTTACAGAGATCTTTCATGGCTTTTGTTAGATATAGTCCCAGGGATTTTATCTTCTTTGGCACAACTATAAAAGGAATAGAGTCTTTGATTTTATTCTTGGCTTTATTATTGTTGTAATATCTGAAGGCTACTGATTTCTGGGTATTGATTTTGCATCCTGAGATGCTGCTATATTTCTTGATTACTTCTAAGAGCTTTGTAGTTGAGTCCCTGGGGTTTTCCAGGTATAAGATCACATCATCTGTAAAGAGATAGAGTTTGACCTCCTCTGTCCCTATTTGAATACCTTTGATCTCCTTCTTTTGCCTGATTGTGAAGGCTAGGCCTTTCAACAACACATAGTTCAACAACTATGTGTAATAGCAGTGGTGAGAGTGGGCATCCATGTCTAGTTCCAGATTTTAGTGGAAATGCTTTCAGTTTTACACCATTCAATATGATATTGGATATGGGTCTGCTGTATATGGCCTTTACCAACTTAAAAAATGTTCTACCTCAGACTATTTTCTTGAGTATTTTTATCATGAAAGGATGCTGGATATTATCAAAAGCATTTTCTGTGTCAATGGAAAGAATCATATGGTCTTTGTTTTTGATTCTATTTATGTAGTGAATTATATTTATGGATTTACATATGTTGAACCAACCTTGTGTCTCTGGGATAAAATGCCCTTGATCATGGTGTATGACCTTTTTAATGTGTCTTTGTAGTCTGCTTGCTGATATCTTATTGAATATTTTTGCATCAATATTCATTAATGATATTGGTCTATAGTTTTCTTTTTTTGCTGGGTCTTTGCTTTTTGGTGATCAGGGTGATATTTGCTTCATAGAATGTGTTGGGGAGGATTCCTTCCTTCTCTATTTTTGGTATAGAATATGCATTATAGGAACTAGTTCCTATTTCTTTCCTTGATAGAAAACATTTGATAGAATTCTGATGTGAAACCATCTGGTTTCAGGGCTTTTCTTTTTTGAGAGATTTTGTATAACTGATGCTATTTCAGTGCTTGATATTGGTCTATTCAAGATTTCTAATTCTTTCTTCCTGTGTTTTGGAAGGTAGCATGGTTCCAGGTATTTGCCCATTTCCTCTACATTTTCATATGTCTGGGAATAGAGTTTCTTGTAGTAATTGTTGAGAATCTTTTGTATTTCTGTGGCATCTGTTGTTATTTCTCCTTTATAATTTCTGATTGAGGTTATTAGAGATCTTATTTTTCTGTTTCTGGTTAGTCTAGCCAAGGTTTATCAATTTTATTAATATTTTCAACAAATATATTTTTTGTTTCACTGATCTTCCAAATGATTCTTTTGTTTTCAATTTCATTTAATTCTGCTCTAATTTTGTTTATTTCTTTTCTTCTTCTGGGTTTGGGATTGGAATGTGCTTCCTTTTCTAGTTGTTGAGATGGCCTATTAGGGCCCAAAGACTTGTTCTCTTTCTGTTTTCTTAATGAAGACATCTAATGCTATAAATTTCCCTTCTTTGCACTACAATACAGGTTTTGATAATTAATGGCTTTATTATAGTTTTGGTCCATAAATATAATGATCTTAATCTTGTCTCTGACCCAGCTGTCATTCAGCATAAGGTTATTTAGTTTCCATGATTTTATTGGAGTGTGAAGATTTCTGTTACTGGTGAGTTCAACTTTTACGCCATGATGGTCTAAGAAAATACAGAGGATAATTTCTATTCTTTTGAATTTGTTGAAGTTGGCTTTGTGTCCTGAGATATGATCAATTTTGGTAGATGATCCATGAGCTGATGAGAAGAATGTGTATTCAGATTTTTTAGGATAAAATGTTCTACAAATGTCTGTTAAGTCCATTTGTCCTATGGTCATGTTTAAGTCCATTATTTCTTTGTTTAGTTTCTGCTTGGAGGATTTGGCTGGTACTGCCAGTGGAGTGTTAAAATCTCTAACTACTATAGTGCAGGAAGACATCATATTGTTCAGATCACTTAGGGGTTGTTTTATAAATTAAGGAACTCTCAGATAGGGTGCATAATTTTAATTATTAAAATCTCTTCATGTCTCTTCCCTTGACAAGTATGTAGTGTCCATCCTTGTCTTTCCTTATTTTTGTTGGTTTGAATCCAATTGTATCTTCAGATAAGAGTGCCGTGGAACTGCACGGATGTGACTGCTCTGTCCCAATTGGCCAAGCTCTACTTAGTCCTGATGATGACAAAAGCTTTAACGAGCCTGGAAGGTGAACTGAGCCCCAGACCAAGACAAGTGGAACAGGTCAGCAGGCAGTTTGTCTTCATTCTACCACCAGACCATGACATCAGAAGAAAGAACATACCACATTTGACCATTGTGAAATGCCCACCACCCTTTGGGAAGATTTATTGGCCAGTTCTAGAAGACCTGTGTATATAATATGAAAAAGTCACTCTAGACTTTTTCCCCAACCCTTTAAAAGGAAATGTTTCCTACATCTAGCCCTTCTAAAGAGGTTGCCAACATATGAGAAAGTAGAGTTAGAAAATAACATATCTTATACATGACCATTTTTTAAAAAAAAATCATAGAAAATAAATGGCTTCCAAAAATGACTTTGAAATGAAATTGTTAGACCACCTCTTGAAGCAATATTCCATCCATGTTTGTTCATTTGGTTAGAGGACATTGAGCCCAGGACCTTGACAAGAAAGAGGAGAAGAGTCTATGCTAGACTGGTCATATTTAGAAGACATTTCAGATTGGAACCATTGTTTTAGTGTGCATTTTTGTGTATACAGTTTACAAAACTAAGTACTTATTTTGCAATACCTAGTCTTTCTAGATGTTCTGGGGTGTCTGATATGTTAAAAGTAGAAATAGTAATACCTTTTGTAAGTATGTTTCTGTTAAAATTCATATGAAATTTTGTCTAGGGGGAGAAACTGTCAAACCACCTCTGTGTTAGTACACACTGTGTTTGTGCAGGGATTCAGGGGAAGAGAAAGGATAAGGAAGCCTCTATGCTGGTACTCTTACAGTGATGCAAGATTAACCATTGTTCCTACATCTGTGCATGACTGTGTATATAGTGTGTACAAAGGACAAACAAGTCCTTATTTACATCTAATCTTTCTAGATGCTAAAGAGGTTACCAGTATATAACAAAAGTAGAATTAGTAAACTGATATATTTTGTACATTTCTGTTATAAAATCCCTAGGAAAGATCATTTTCTGAAAATTGAACATTACAGCCCACTAAGTTGGTGGAAAAGGGAAGGGGTCTAGGACACAATGTTAATATTTCATGAAACTTTCAAATAATAACTGTTGTCACATGCAAGTAGTTTATTCATGATTGCTATGTTTATATGGTGGGCAAATTAAATCCTTACCTGAAACATCTGGTCTACCTACATGTTTATAAGGACCTGATGTATGTTAAATGTAGAGGTAGTAAAACCATTTTGTAAATATCTTTTTGCTAAAAATCTCAGGAAATATTTGTTTTTTGAAAGTAGATTTTTAAATGACTCTTATGAGCAGCTTAGTACCATCTGTTCTTGTTCAGTGGTTTGGAAGAGGTATGAGGGAAAGAATTGCAAAAGATAATATGTTAATGTGTTCATGCTTGGACATTTTCAGATACTATTTTGTTTTGTGCATTTTGTTTTGCTGTGTGCATATAGTGTATATAATGGATGAGTCTTAATTTTGCAATATCTAGTCTCTATAGATTAAAGAGTTTGCCAGTGTATGACAAAGGACTTAGTAAAATTGGCACATTTTGTATGCTTTTTATTGAAATTCAGAGGAAAGCTTGTCCTCTGTAAATGACTTTTGGATATGAATTTGTTTAACCATTTCTATGAATTACACATGCTTGTACTGTCCACCAGATTGAAGGTCAAAGGAAAGGAGGAAGAAATGGTTCAAGGCCAAAATGGTCATACACCTCAGATTATAACCATTGGTGTGTTTGCAATGTTATTTCACAGTGCTGTGTACAAGTTCCACAGTGGATAGGTTATTATATGAAATATATAGTCTCTCAAGATATTTTGGAGTGCTTGATGTATTTAAAAGTAGAAGTAGTAGAATAACACTTTGTAAATAGCTTTTAAAAACTGAAGGAAAATACTATCTGTGTTTGGAAGCAGGATTGTTAAACCACCTCTGTGAACAGTATACTCCCTATACTTCCTCATCACTTTGAAAGGGGTGGGAGGGAAGAAATTGAAAGAATTTCAGTTTATCCATTATCCTGTGTGTTATATGCATTTCATGTATCTTTGCTATATTGTATAAATTATATATACAATATATATGGTAACAATGGTTATATCTGAAAGTGTCTGCTAAAAAGGAACACTAAAAAGTGTCTGCTAAAATTGTATATATAATTTATACAATAAATGAGTTCTAATTTTATAATATCTAGTCTCTAGACATTAAGGAGTTGGTAATGTATGACAAATGTAGAGTTAGCAAGTTGACATTTTGTATACTTTGTATTAAAATTCATAGAAAGGCTGTCTTCTGAAAAGGACTTTTGGAAGTGAAACAATAACATCATGCCTAAGTGACACATGTGCTTACATCCATTGTGTCATTGGTAGAAAGGAATTGGAAGAAATGAAGGATTCTAGACCAGAATGTTCCTTTTTAGCAGACACTTTCAGATATAACCATTGTTACATGTGTGTAGTTTATTCAATACTACTGTGTACGTAGTGGACAAATTTAAGTTCTTATTTGAAACATCTAGTCTTTCTAGATGTTTAGAAGTACACAAAGGACTTTGAAAGTAGAGGTAGTACACATTTTATAGATATCCTTTTCTTAAAATTTGTATGAAGTATTAGAATAATTGAATGGTCACACCACTTGTCTGAGCAGTGCACATTATTTTTGCTGGTTCAGGTAGGAAGAAGAAAGCGTAAAGCTCTTTAAATCAATGTGGCTATAGTGAGGCAAGGTTGACTATTGTTTCTTATGTCTGTACATTTTCCTTTGCTGTGTGCATAAAGGTCAAATGAGTCCTAATTTTCAACAGCTTATCTTTCTAGATGATAAAGAGGTTGCCAGTGTATGACAAAAGTAGAGTTAATAAACTAATACATTGAGTAGACTTTGAGTTAAAATTCATAGAAAGACTGTTCTTAAAACACATATGGAGTGAGATTACTAAAATCCCCTCTTAGCATAGATAGTTACTTAGATCTGTCCACTGGGCTGGTAGGAAGGAGAGGTTTTCTAGGCCAGAATGTTCTGATTTAGAGAACACTTTGAAATTATAGCTATTGTTATGAGTGTACATGGTTTAATCAATGTTACTGTGTATACAGGGAAAAATTTAAGTCATATTTGAAACTAGTCTTTCTGGATGTTAAAAGTATACAAAATATATTAAAAGTAGAGGGTTAAAGTAATACCCTTTAGGAATTTTGTTGTTTTTGTTGTTATTTCATGAGAACAGTTGCATTTGTGGAATGGAATTGTTAAACTTGATGTCTTAGAGCAGCCGTTCTCAACCTGTGGGTCGTGACCCACAGGAACTGTATTAAAGGGCTGTGGCATTAGGAAGGTTGAGAACCACTGTCTTGGAAAGTATGCTAACTATCACTGGGTAGTAGGGGGGAGAGGAGGAGGAAGTGTGCAGAGGAAGTGTGGGTTCTGTGCCAGTGAGTTAGATTAGTGCAGATTGCTTAACCATTGTTCATTATGTGCATTTTAGTTAATGTGGCTGTGTATCAAAGGATAAACAAATCTTAATGCTCAAACCATGGTAAAAGTAAAGTAGTGAAGCAATCCCTTTATATATGTCCTTTTGTTCGTTTTTAGGAAGAACTGTCTTCCGAGAGTGACATTTGTTAATTCACTTCTTAGAGCTAAACATACTATGGTATGTTACTAATACCATACTATTGTATTGTTACTAATAATAGTACTTAGTCACTGGAGTGGGGGAAGAGGGAGAAGAGGAGAGGTCTTTGCTAATATCTCCACACCTATAAGATGTTTCTAGATTACAACCATAGGTCCCTATGTGCATTTTTAGTAAAGCATCTATGTTTATTGTGAACAAAGTTCATTAGTTTGCAACATGTAAGCTTAGGTGAGGTCCTGAGGTGACAACATATGATAAAATGTAGAACTAGTGAACTAGCCATTTTGTGAGTATCTTTTTGTTATTATTGATAGAAAATATGCATCTTGGACATGGAGTTGCTAAAGCACCTGTTAGGAGTATTATATCTGGACTTGTTCATTAGGCTGGCAGCAAAGGGACAGAAAGAAGTATAAACAGAGAGATGTATATGTGATTTTTTTTACATTTATGTTTTGACGGTAGTCATTGATGTTTATACATCCCTTTCCGCTATAAGAATATATGTTCAAGTAATTCAATGGAAACATGCCTTCTCACTAATATTTTAATGCTATAGATCCAATAATTAATTCTCTTAGAAACATTACGTTTACTGTATTCTGTTGCTTGATGTTTCATTTTAAATTGAGCATTAAAGAAACGCGGTATCGGAACTCTGCCAAAACTACTAGCAGAAAATATTTAGGAGTTGTTCAGGACTTTGGTCTGGGCATAGACTTTTTGACTAAGACCTCAAAAATAGGCAACAAAAGTAAAAAAAAAAAAATGGACATGGGGTTACATCAAGCTAAAAAGCTTCTACACCACAAAGGAACAACAGAGTGAAGAGACAAACCTACAGGATTTGGAGGAAATATTTGGAACTATCAATCAGACAGGAATAAGCATAAGTACAGAGCCTTCCTTCAAGCACTCAAGCAACTCACAGCAAATCACTGAATAATCTGATTGTCAAATGAGCAGAGGATCTGAATAGACATTTCACGAAGAAAAGACGGACAAATGGGCAAGAGTTATATGAGAAAATGCCCAACATCATTAATCATCAGGAAATGCAAATCCAAGTGTTATAGATACTGCATAGGCCAAATGATAATGTTCTAGAGCAAGACTGATAGGCCTGCACCACTCTTAACTCTGGGGACATTGTGAACAGCCTAGTCCATTAGGGAAGTATTACAAGATCTTGTCCAGGAGAGCCCAGACACAACTTGCCACACAAGACTCCCGGATGCAAGCCTATCATCAGGACTGACCTAGTCTACCACACCAACGCTTCAGAGTCAATCCTAAAACCAACAAATGACAGGTGGTTAAATATCTGATAGATGGAATGGTGTTCAGAAGATGGCGTTGTGGGGGGTAAGTGTGTAAATCACATATTACGAAATGGAAAGGCAGGTGTGGAACCGCTCTGTAGACACTTGAAATGACACTGCTATCAAGTGAAAAAGATGTCTCAAGTACAGAGCCTTCCTTCAATGCTGTGCTGGGTGCTACACGTTTGACATGATTAAGGTCCCTTGCTTGCCCTCTGAGAGGATGCATTGGGTTCTCTAAATTCTGTACTATCTAAATATGGTTGCCATGGATACCATGCTCTTCTGGGCTTTTCTCTTATATTCAAGAAGGTGACTAAAGAGGAACCAAATAAGAATAAGAGGCTATCTCTGCTTTCCCCTTATGTCTGAACCAGATTTCTTTTTTTTTGAGGCTCTTCTCTCGAGAAATATGCCAGTGTTTATACCAGTGTGAGATGATGGAAAAGGCTACTTATCCAAGTATCTTTGGGCCTGAGTAGAAGTCAGGCTTCAGAGATAAACCAGACAGTGGAGCAAAGACAAAATGCCAGGGGTGCCTGGCCTTCAGTGTGTTTTGAACCACCCCTCTGTTAGGACTCCGAAGTAGAAAGTAAGAAAAGAAAATTAATTTCAGGTGTAACTTTATAGGCTTGTGCCATCCTCTTTCCAGAAGACTTTGAAATAATTTTTATTTTAGATAATTAAAATAAGTCTTCAGTAATATTAAAGGTGATTTTTAATTGAGCAAAGGATTCAAAAATTTTTTTTGCAAATAATTTTTGGTGATTTGTGAAATTGCATACATAATTCTACCGATATAAATACATATATTGAAGTATGAAAATCTTTATAAATGCTGTCTGTAGTATGATATGCCAGTGGTTAACTCTGAATAGTGAAATAATGATTAATATTAATCCCTTTAATCTTTGAATTTTTCCCTAAATTTTCCTCAGTACATACCTGCTACTTTGATAATCAAGAAGATCTATATCTTTACTTAAAAGATTAAATAGTAACTGAGCATTTTAAAATACTGTTGAGCATGCATGTATCATTAACTTTAGAGTCAATCAGATACAGGGTTAAATATCAGCTCTGCCAGGTACTAACATATGACTTTAATAAGGCTAAGTTTCCATTTTTCATAAGTTTCAAACTGTACATCATTGAATCCATGGAAAATGATCAGTACTAAAGAGTATGTGATTAAAGGCAGTCAGTTATGAAGCAATTTATAAAATATCAAAAACGAAGTTGAACATAACCTGAATGTTAATAAAAATGTAGAAATCTAGGCCAGGCACCATGGCTTATGCCTGTAATACCAGTACTTTGGGAGGCCAAGGCAGGTGGATTGCTGGAGCTCAGAAGTTGGAGACCAGCCTGAGTAAGAGTGAGACTACTATCTCTAAAACAATAAAACAACTAGTCTCAGCACCTGTAGCTCAGTGCCTAGGGAGCCAGCCACATACACTGGAGCTGGTGGGTTCAAATCCAGCCTGGGCCTGCCAGACAATAATGACAGCTCCTACAAAAACTAGCCAGGCATTGTGGTGGGTGCCTGTAGTCCCAGCTACTTGGGAGGCTGAGGCAAAAGAATTACTTGTTTAAGCTTGAGGTTGCTGTGAGTGTGTAGCTGTGATGCCCCGTCACTGTACCCAGGGCAACATAGTAAGACTTTGTCTCAAATAATAATAATAATAATAATAGTAATACAAAACATAAAACAACTAGCTGGATGTTGTGGTGGGCGCCTGTAGTCCCAGTTACTCTAGAGGCTGAGGCAAGAGAATCACCTGAGCCCACCAATTTTGAGGTTGCTGTGTCCTATAACGCGATAGTACTCTATGGAGGGTGACAAAGTGAGACTCTGTCTCAAAAAAAGAGAAAAAGTAGAAATCTTTTTTAGCTTATTCTAAATAGCGTATGTAAAGATGGCATTGTTTAGGACCGTAGAGGGACTCCGAATTGAAACAACCAAAAACATACTTCTATTTAAATGGTTGCTGGTATGAATCAAATTGTATCTCCCCCAAATTCATATGTTGAAATCCTAATGCCCAGGATCTTAAAATGGGACCTTGTCTGGAGGTAGGATCTTTATGGAGGAGGCAAAATTAAAATGATGTGGGGCTTGACCCAATATGACTGATAAGCTATAGTGTTTTTAAGGGAAGGGTATTTGAACTTGCACAGATGAAAGACAATGAGAAGAGATACAGAGAAAAGTAGTCTGTCTACCGGCCAAGAAGGGAAGCCTGGGCAGCTCTTTCCCTTCGATTCCTAAGGAGGAACTGACTCTGCCAGCACCTAGATTTCAAATTTCCAGACGCCAGAACTGTGAGACAATGAGTTTCTGTTGTTTAAGCCATTCAGTTAGTTGTGCATTATGATAGCAGCTCTACCGTTGCTTTGTTTTCCTACATATTTATACTTTGTATGACCACACTTCATTGGTCTTCACATTCAAGGAAAACAAAATTAACAAAAGGAAGTCCAGCATTTATGAAAACACTACACTTGGCATGAATCAAGAAAACAAGAAACTTCCATGATAGACTTTTCAAAAATTATTATTTAATCCAGTCCTTCACAGATGGAATCTCTGAATAAACTATTTTCTTTCAAAAAGAGAAAGCAAAACTTCAAATGTCATAAAGACAAATTGTTCGTTCTATGGCAAATTTACTGTGCATTAATAATAAATAAAACCTAGGACAAAAGTCAGTGATGTTAAGTTATGGTCCTTCTCATGCTGCATACTCACTGGGATATGCTTTACAGCGCAGGCACATGGAACTATCTAGAAGGAAGTTTACTTTTCCCACTGAACACTAATGTGTAGTCTTAATGAGTCCAGAAATATGCTGGTCAAGGCTGAAAGCCTGAAAGCTAATGATGGAGGAAATTGTGATGTTTACTGCGGGAATAATGGAATGCTGAGCTTTTATGGTATTTAATTACATGGCTTCCAGGCCATTAGTTTATAAGGAAATATCTAGTTATTTTATCTCATACCCAAGCCTGCTTACCAACACTCTTCTTTCTTGTCAGAGTATCAGTTAATGCCTGAGAAAACACCATTAAAATGGACATTTTTTTCATTTAGCAAGGCTTTTACTGTGCCAGTTGCTTGGATCTTGGACAATGTGCTTTCAGAGCTTTAGAAGCAGAAATTTTTGTTGATAATCATTTCCACTAAAGAGAAAGCAGTGTGTTAGGTTAAAAATGAATGTGATCCACTCATACTCTCATTCTGAAAACCACGGCTTCAGTGCATTCCTGAGCATGGCAGAAAATGAAAACAGGAACAGAAGCCGTGGACTAGATGCAGTGTCATTGAAGGCTACACAGCTTGACCTTTACTGACAAATGGGAAAGCAAAGGTTTGGGACGATTAAGCCTTTTGCTGAAAGCCAAATAAAGAGGACTAGGGAACCTAAATGTGAAGCCTGGTCTTTCTGATCCCTAACTTCATTCATATCTGAAAACTACACATACAACAAACACAACTTAAGTGAAAAGAAATCATGAAGTGTTTTTCTGAACTTACTCTCAATAAAAGGTTATTAGATTCTGTAGTCTTCAGGGTGTAACTTAATTATTTGAGTCAATCTACCCTTACCATTTTGATGTGGGATATTTTCTATTTTGAGTGTCTGAGGTAACATAGTAAATTCATCAATGCTTTAAGACTGATATATTACTTGCTCCTAAATATATATGTATATATGTATAAATTAGATATGTAGATGTTATTATATATATGAAATCTAAAATTAGAATAAAGTAATGTTAGAGCTCAGTAACAACTGTGCTGTGTATTAATGTATTTTTTGTTGTACACATGTGTGTCTCAACAGCTGCTATGATGGAAATTAGGGAATTCAGCAACACAAAAGCAGAAGGGGGTTCTCCTCTGTATACACAACCCTGAGACCCAGACCTATACCTGCTTGTGTAGGCTAAAGGGGATTAAAAAGAAACTAGAAAACTCTTAGCAACAATTTCAGTCTCAACAATTCACTGGTTGGGAATTGAAATTACTTACTTCACTGACTTGAGTAAGTAATCTCAAGGATCTGTTTTGTACTTAGCTTTAAATCTATCTCTCTATCTCTAGCACCTCAGATCCAATGAATGTCTATTACCCTCAGCTAAACTCAGACTCTTTCTCATTAAACCTTTTACAGCAGGTCACAGCCAGACACAATGATTTGAGATTGATTTCCACTTAGGCTTTGCCCTAGGCAAACTCCTAGTAAAACTGTCAGCACACAGCCTAGAAGTTGGTTAAAAGGTAAAAAAAAAACACAATCAGATAAAAGAAATAAGTTCTAGTATTGGATAATATAATAGGGAAATTATAGTTAATAATTTATTGCCTATTTCAAAATATCTAGAACAGAAAAAAATTATAGTATTGTCAACAGAAAGAAAAGATAACTGTTTGAGGTGATGAATGTCCTGATTACCCTGATTTGGTCACATGTATACATATGACCAAATATCACATGTACCAACTATGATATATCAAAAAATCCAAAAAAAGATATGGGAGCATAATAGGTCTTTAAATAATTAATCGAAAGTTGAGTAGATGTTAATTGCCCATTCAGGTAGAAAATCAGACCTGATTTTTTTCACCCACGCCTCCTATTTTTTTTCTCTGCAATGGAACGATATCACATTATGTCACTAGCATCAAATTCTATGCCTTTGAAAAAAGTATATTGTATGAGAAGAAGTAACAGAGCTCACAAAATGTTAGGTTATAGAATTGCAACACAGAATCCCTAGGTTGCTATAGACCTTAAATGTGAGAACCTCTCTCCAGTACAGGAGAGAAGTAGGGCTTAGCTTGGCCACAGAAACGGCAGGAGTGGAAAAAGAATTAAGAATCTCTCTCTCTGTTCTCTCTGTTCTCTCTCAGCATTTTATGTCACTAGGAAGCATTGCTAATGCTTCCTATCTAAGAGGAACACCTTTTCCTCTTAGATAATACACACCCTTTCTCTCCCTCTCTCTTTCTCTCCACTTGCCACCTACCTACATTTCTACCAGAACAAAAATTGAGAAAAGCCCACATACCAAACTATCTCTAAATATGGACTGGGCGCAAATAATACAAACCAGCCAAATTGCATCAAATACTGGGTGGGTGTGGGTCTGAGTAGGCAGGGTAGGACTGCCAAGGGTCCTGGGTCGGATGGACTTAGAAAACCTGGTTGCACAAAGCCCCAGGTGGCAAGAGGAGTGTAAACCCCTCAGCTGAAAAATTGGGAAGGCTTTCCAGCACCTCCCATGTCTTCTCGGTAGTATCATCTTTAAATTAGATTGTGCTGGAATATTGAACTCAGTCTAACACATTTTACTTTTAAATACAAAATCATCACATCCATATAAGATACCATTACAAAAGGAAAAGAAAAGAAAAGAAAGCCACTTCTACATGTCTAGAAACCAAACCAGAAAATGTTCCAACATCATGAAGGGAAACTACAACCTGAAATTTGTAATAAGTTGTTTTTTTTTTTAATTTTTGAAGCAATTACAAGTGTAAAAAGCACCCTATGAAGTGAAAATACAGAATTCAGTGAAAAGTTTGCAATACAAAAGAAGATGAGGTCATGCTTAACCAACGGAAATACATAAAATGAAACTCACAGAATTCAGAAAAAAAAAATGTTTTAAATAAAAAGCCATTTTAAGAAAGGATTCCAAGCGAGGCATGGTGGCTCACATCTTTCATCCTAGCGCTCTGGGAGGTGGTAGCAGGTGGATGCCTCAGAAGTTGGAGATTGGCCTGAGCAAAAATTAGACCATGTTGTCTACAAAAAATAGAAAAATTAGCCAGAAGTGGTGATGTTTACTTATAGTCCCAGCTGAGATAGACGGGTCGCTTGAGCCCAGAAGTTTAACGTACTGAGCCACCATGACACCACTGCACTCTAGCCTGAGTGACAGAGTCGGACTCTGTCTCAAGGAAAAAAAAGATTTCATTGCAATGACTAAAAGGTAGAATAAATATAGTAAAAAGCCACAGTAGATGCAGAGGAAAGAAATAGAAAAAGCAAAGAAAACAAATACAGCTAAAGAGAGAAGTGATAGAGAAAAGCAGAGGGATGTGTGTGTGTGTAGTCACTGAGGAAGAAAGCAAAGAGTATTTAAAAATAACTATAATTTAGCAGACCATTTCCTCACCCCCGACGATGTTGAAGGGGTATATTATATACCTAGGAAAAGTGATCTAGAATGGTCAACACTGAGATATCCTGCTAAAAGTATTAAATACAATAAATAAAGGAATCCCTTATGCCTACATGCAAAACTAGCTAGTCCTTCCCAAGGAAAATAAAGTGAGCTTTGCACCAGCCTTGGTAATTGGAAATTTCAACACCAGAAAACAATGGAGCAATACCTAAAAGGCATTAAGGCACAAAACTGTGGGCCAAGCTATTCTTCAAGCATAAAAGTTATGGACAGAGAGTATGAATGTGCATGAACTCAGGAAGTAGTGCTCTTATTATTTATCTGTCTAAGAAAAGTCTAGCAGAGGATAACTATAAGTCTTGGGGGGAAACGTGAAGGATACTGACTGTATTGAATTATAAAATAAAGGTGGAGATAAAAGGGAAAAATATATATACATATTAATAATACACCCTAATAATGTGGAAATAATATATCTAAGAAAAATGAAAAGAGGGAAAAGAAGGAAGAGTAATTACTGATTGTCTCCATACCTAGAAGTCAAAAGACATGATTCAAAGCATGATTATAAAGGCTAATATCAAGCAAGATAATCCTATTAACTAAACTGGGTGATAGAGGAGAGGCCAAGGCTGAGGTCAGAAATGAACTGCATCATAGAAGAGATTCTATCTGAATAAACACTTAAATCACAAAATATAAAAGAATCACTAGAAAAACATCTCCTTATGTACTAGAACAACAATATGCCAAAGAAAACAGACCACACACACAAGCTGTTTTGAAAAAATAATATGCAAAATATAAAATGAGAGAACTGAGACCAAACAGTTCTATCATATTAATAAATACAAAGGCTTATATCACGTATCAAAATAAAGATGTTTTCACATAGGACAACAAAATTGTATAGATTATAAACTCCATGCTACCTAGAAAAAAATACATTGAACTCATAAGCAGAGGAAAATGATGGTTATCAGGGCCCGGGTGAGAGGAAGAGGGAAACAGAAGGAGATTGGAAAGATGTTTGTCAAGGATATAAAATTTCAGTTCAGGAAGAATAACGTCAAGAGATCTTTCGTACTGCATTGTGACTATTCAACATAGCGACCATAGTTTTCAATATGTTGCACACTTTATGATTGCTAAAACGTTAGCTTTCAAGGGTGCTCACCACGAGACAATGATGTGCGTGAAGTAATAGATGTTATTTAGCTCGGTTTAGCCATTCCACAAGGAGGTCATAACATCACATTTAGGTCATAAATACATACAATCTTTATTTGTCAGATTTAAAATATTGAACATTTTGAAAGGTATTACCTATTTATATGTATACATACCTGTCTATGCCTTGCACATGTAATAAAGGCATATTTATAAATCCTTTTCTATAGATCACCACACTAATGATGTATAAACAGAGTAAAATTAGAATTTGGGTCTTTGTAATATAAAATAATTATTTCACACCCATATTAGTAAATATTTCCTTTTGCCAATAAAATATTATGTTAACTTAAAAAAAGATATACTAAAATACTTCAGGGAAATTAAAAATAAAAGGATGGGAAAAGACATACCACACAAAGATAAAAAGAAACCAGGGATCTGATCTTACCACTAGACAATGAGGAATACAGAAGAAGAAAAAATTAATTGTAACAATTAAAAGGGCAAGTTACAATGCTAAGCTCTATGTTTCCCAATAAGGAACTAATACTTATGAATATGTACATGCAAAATAACACAGCAGCAATTCTTATAAGTCAACAATGATAGATGACTAAAGAGGAAATAGAATCCCACTAATAAGATGCTATGATTCATGACAGTGAATATCAAAAATAAGTGATAGAAGACCCCCAAGTAAGCAATCAGGTAGCTTTGTTCAGACTTGCATATTAAATTATGTAGTCCAATAATATAGAATATTCCTTCTTTTTAAGTACTTTGAATATTCATAAAAATTGATAACATTTTGGGCCTCAAAGAAAACCTTACAAATTCCAAATTAGTAGATGTAATAAAACATTAATTTCTACCCACAAATCAAAAATTAGAAACAGTAAAATCAGAGAACAACAACAAATCCCTGATACCTGAAAAATTCTAAAAATCTGTTAAATGATTTTTAAACCAAAGCCCTGAAATTATAGGTTTATAGACAATAACTATAATGAAAATAATATATATCATAAACCATAGAATACAGACTAAGCAGCAGAGGAAAACGTGTACCATTAGTATTATTCATATCAATACATATTAGAAGAAAATAATACGTTCATCTCTGTAGATGTTGAAATTGCTGTAGATCTTAGAAGTTTTCAATAAAATCCAACAACTTTTCTGTTTTGTAAAACAGAACTCACAAACAGTAGGAGTTAGTAGTTTTTTTACACATCTATTAGAAATGTGTAATTCTAATAAGATGGTCACATATATCAGGAAAAGGCTAAAATTGCCTGCTTTATACCACAGCTATTTAACATTATATTGGTGGTCTTAGCCAATATAATTAAACAAGAAAAATTATTGATTATACTATCTATAATCTGATGGAATAAATAAAATCATTTCTATTTGCAGATAATATGATAATATCTGAAACATAAAGGGAATCAACTGAAATAATACTACAAATAATGACTAAGTTAGTGGAGTATAAAATTAACATAAGAAATCTATGATATTTACATACAAAGCAAAACCAAATGATAAAATATAATGATGAAAAAGATTCTACTAATAATAGCAACAGGGAAGATAAATTAGCTAGGATAGCATGATTCATGCAAAATCCACTTGAAAAAGTTTTAATAATACAAAGAATACAAAAGTAGACTTCAACAAATAGACATTCTATGCTCTTACATGAAATAACAATATTATAAAGATGTTTATTTTTCCTCAATTCATTCATTCTTTTGATATGACCCAATAAATATAACGATAGTATTTTTTTTCAGGAACTAGAAACATTAATTCAAAAGTTTTTATAAACAAATAAACAAAAATATCCAGGAAAGCTCTATAAAAGAAGAACAATATGAGATCAGAAATATATTAACACATATTTTAAAGTTTCAACAAAGAAAAAATTGTGCTACTTTTGCAGGAGAAGTTAGACCAAAGAAAACAGAAAGTTTAACTAGAAAACAAGTGTATATTGAAGATTAGTATATGATAAAAGGGGCATCTCAAATTATTGGTTTAAAGATGAGCTTTTTATTTATTTTGTAATATAAATACTTTGGCACACAAAAATGTAATAATTCTTAATATCATCAACTATGGTAAAGTAACTCTAGGGTTTTAGACGTAAATACCTACTTAAGCTTTGTTCTAAGCAATAGTTTGCTTGAAATGATGGTTTGAATATACTATTTGTATTTTTTTCTCATATACATTATAATATCAAATGTTAACACTATAACAGGAAAATGTACCGAATGCATCCCCTAATAGTATCTCAACTACCACCCTCACTAAAGCATACCTTACTTTAAAATATACTAAGCATGTTTACCAACTTTAGTAAAGCTTTGACAAATAAAAATTGTAAATATTTAAGGTACAGAACATGATGATTTGGTATATTTGTACAGTGGGAACTGAGAGCCACACTCCAGCTACTTAACATATCCATTACCTCACATGCTGCCATATTACTTCTATGTATAATGTGTTCCCATGGATAATGTATAATGTGCACCCATGTTTTTAAGCCCAAATTTTAATTTTTTAATTCAAATTTGAACTTGTTTATATCTAGGTACTTGTTTTTTGTATTATAAATAATTTGAGCATTTACTGTTTAACATATTAGAGTACAAAAAATTTTATCTAACAAAAAATATCAGCTGGATTGTTGGCTCCTCCCTAAAGTGTATAAAGAAAAATGCTCTTCCTAGGCCAAAAATATTTTCATTTAAAGTTCATGATAAGTTCAACAAAATCCATTACAGTATTCCAGGGTATTATTTTGCACACAGACATCATTATTGGTTTCCAGAATTATACTTTTAATGCATATGCATAAATAAAAGAGTTAAAAAACATTTATATAGGTACAGAATCATTACTACCCATGTATAATGCCTATATTTATTTTTTATTCAAATATTTGGGTAAAAAAGTTGTGCATTAAACATGGTAAAATAGAATAGTTATCATTTTTTGTGTGTGTGTGAGATAAGAACACTTAATATCAAGCTTATCAATACTTAATTTCAAGCTTAAAATAAACTATAATTAATTATATTTGGTATGTTGTACATTAGATTCCAGAACTTATTCACTTCATAACTTACCTTAAACTGAAAAAGTTTGTATCTTTTGTAAACGTATCCCCATATCTATTCAAGTCTTTAGTTCATTTTTAATTAGGTCATTAGTTTTTTACTATTGAGTTGCAATATTCCCTTATATTAACATATTTTGAAGACTAATTTCTTATCGGGTATATGGTTTACAAACAAATATTTTCTCATGTTCCTGTAGGCCTTTTCATTTTGTTGATTATTTCCTCTGTGTAGAAAAGCTATTTAGATTTATCTATTTGTTTGTTAATTTTTAGCTCTGTTGCCTGTACATGTGGTATTATATCCAGTAAATCATTGCCAACCCCAAAGTTAAAGAGTGATTTCCATAAGTTTTCTTCAAGGAGCTCTGCAGTTTCAGGTCTAACAATGGCCTTTAATCCATTTTAAGTTAGTGTTTGTGTGTGGTATAGATAAGAGTCCAGGTTCATTCTGTTGTATGTGGATAGCCAATTTTCCCCAAACATTTATTGAAGTTACTACCCTTTTCCTGTTGCGTATTCCTGGTGTTCTTAGCAAAGGTTAGGTGACCATATATGTGTGGGTTTACATTAGGGTTCTCATTGGGGTTCTCTATTCTAGTAAATTGGTCTATGTGTCTATTTTCATGCCAGCACTATATTATTTTGATTACTCTACCTTCATAATATACCTTCAGCTGGGTCTTATTACTCAAGGGTTTTTTTGCCTATATGTGTTTCCATAGGAGTTTTACGATTCCATTACATTTCTATAAAAAATGCAGTTGGAATTTTGGTAGGATTACACTGAATGTGTAGATCATTTGGGGAAGTACAAACATTTTCACAATATTGATTCTCCAATTCATGACCATAAGATATTTTTCTATCTATTTGTATTTTTAAGTGTCATTCTTCAGAATTTAGCGGCAGAGCAAGATGGCAGACTAAAGACATCTCTTTGCCAGCTACTCTTGGTGAGGATGTCAGCCGCCTCTGGTTCTGGGAACCTACCGAGAACATTACTCTGGGGACACAATGAATCAGTAGGAAACTCCAGGAGCCAACAAGGAGGTCTGGAGCTGAGGAGGACCAGCACAGAGGGCAGGTGCCAGGGTACTAGCAGAGGTCAGCTTGTAGCTCTCTGTGGTGGACTAGAGGTGGGAAAGGGTTGTCCTGCAGTTTTCTTGTTTTTCGTTGTTTTTGTTTTGTTTTGTTTTTTACTGGACTGCTCCTTAAACTGCCTTGGAGGGGCTTGGACAAACAAGAGAACTCAAACAGTGACAGGGTTGGCTACGGGCAGGCCACCATTGTAGAAACGATGTGAGGAGAAGCAATACGCAGTGTCCTAGTGCATGACTGGCTCTGGAGTGCCTGCTTGGAACAGCCATCCTTGGGGTTAGTGGAGGCGACCCCATCACTACCAGAAAACTACGTTGTTTTAGGGGGACACTGTTTAGAAGGTTTAGATGAGCCAACTAAGAGATCGGTGAGATCTTTAGGATCCTAATCCTGAGGAAACTGAGTGCTGGCCAAGTGACCATGCCTTGATGGGGAACCTCAGTCAAGAGGACAGGTCTGGGTTCTCTGAAATTGCAGAGTGGCTTCTGACCCGGAAACAGTGTATGTTCTCCATCTCCTAACACCACAATGCCACCTGGTGTCCAGGTGATACATTGCAATTTATATACATGGTATATATGTACATATGTGTATTCATGTGTATGTATATATATATTTTTTATTATACATATGTACACTTTCTTTTTTTTTTGCCCTTTTACCCATTTTTTTCCTTTGTTTTTCTTTCTTTCTCTTTCTTTTTCTCTTTTCCTTTGGTGGTTGTTGTTGTTGCTATGGTTTTTGGTTTGGTTTGGGTGTATTTTAATTTTTTAATTTTTACTTTCTTCAGTTGAAAGGGTTCTTCCATTTTTGTTATGGTATTGCAGCCTCTTTTAATCTTTCTTTCTTTTTCATTTCTCTTCTTTTTTCTCTCCTTTGGCAGTTTTTTTCTATTTTTTTCATCTCATCCACATATATTTCTCATATAACAACTAAGATATCTCTTTTTTTCCCTTTGGTTTATATAATCATATTTTTTTATTTCCTTTAACTATTTTTATTAGTTTTTTCTCTCTGAGGGCCGGGGATCACAGCATTGGTCTGACTGAGAGGTTCATGGAATTGGTGTGGCTCAAGGAGGCTATGAGCTCATAGACTAGGGTGTCCTTCTAGCTTTGGCCTTTCGAACGATGGTATCGGTAGGTTCCCACTACAACATACTGCTGATTTTTTTCCTTTTCTTTCTTTCTTTTCTTTTCATTTCGCAGTTTTTGGCCAGGGCTAGGTATGAACCCCCACCTCTGGTATATGGGACCAGCACCCTACTCCTTTGAGCCACAGCTGCTGCCCCAGATTTTTTTCTATATTTGGTGGAATCTTGTTTTTTCCCAGGCAAGTAAGGAGATCCTCAACTTGAGAGACTCACCCAGACAGCCCTTCCCCCAACAAAATCCTAGAGTTGTGGGTCAAAGCACTCTGCCAAACACCACAATTTTTCCTGTCCCTCCCTTTTTCTGTCTTTCATCTTTCCTTTAAAACTCTTTCCTTTCACCCTCCTTTTTTTCCTATATCTTTATCTTTCTTTCTCCCTTCTTGCTCTTTATCCTTTTCTGTCATTTGGCCACATGTTTAAAGGTCATTTCAACACCTAAGTTCAGAGATAAGAAAATTTAAAGCAAAGGAGGCAGTAAGAGTAAAAAGCAGGGGA